>ONZH01010615.1:0-127804 GCA_900303285.1 Rhinella marina
CTGGAGAGAAATCACAGATTAGCCCATTAGAGATAGTAGTAGGGTGTAAGAGTGTGAGCTGCGTACACAGTGTTTCTTGTTAGTAACATAATTTGCCCTCCCTTTCTGCGAGATGAAAACATTCCCCCATTTTGTCCTGGTAGCGAGGGTCTAAAAGCATGGCTATCCAGTAATCATAAACTGCTTGATGTCAATGACACACATATCACTGCATAAGCAAGCGAGGACACAGGTGCCCATTGTAGCCAGCCAGCATGCCCCAGGAGTCACATCTTTCTGGCTCCACCCCCCCCCCTCGGTGTCTATTGGTGTAGTAATCACATATATATGCTGCTACGTGTTTGTACATGAACCCCTGAATTTTAAAGCGGTGCAAAATATGTTGCCTCTATATCAATGAAGATTATCATAATTAATCCGTCCCCATTAACCCCTTCTACACTTTTACTTATCCAAGCCATTCTGAGATTGTTTTCTTATGACACATTGTACTTCATAAATTTGAGTCAATATATTTCATGTTTATTTATGAAAAATCCCAAATTTATAAAAATTTGGAAAATTTCGTAATTTTAAACATTTCAATTCCTCTGCTTTTGGCCCCATTCACACGACCGTGTGAACGGGGCCGTATCTATTCCGCAATATTGCGGAATAGATGCGGCCCCATTCACCTCTATGGAGCGGGGAGCCGCCGCACAGAGCTAGCTCCGTGCAGCGGCTCAGATGAAGCATGTCCTATACTTGTCCGCACACACGGACAAGTATAGGCATTTTGAATGGGGCCACCCGGCGTGTGTTCCAAGCGGAACACGCCGGGCGACCCCCATATTATTTCCTCGCTTTATTGCGGACCCGCAAAAATACGCCGTCTGAATGGGGCCTTTAAAACAGAAAGTAACACAGTACCTCATAAATATTTATTACTTAACATTTCCCATATCTCTACTTTATTTTTGCATCATTTTGTAAATGTCATTTTATTTTTAAGGCTTAGAATTTTAGAAGAAATTCTTAAGGTTTTTAAGAAATGTTCCAAAGCCCACTTTTTAAGGACCAGTTCAGATATGAAGTCACTTTGTGGGGCTTACATAGTGGAAACAACCCATAAATGATGTCATTTTAGAAACTACACCCTTCAAGTTATTCAAAACTGATTTTAAAAACTTTGTTAACACTTTAGGTTTCCACAAGAATTGAAGGGAAATGGAGATTAAATTTCTAAATTTCACTTTTTTGGCAGATTTTCC
Source organism: Rhinella marina (assembly GCA_900303285.1). Lineage (NCBI taxonomy): Eukaryota > Metazoa > Chordata > Amphibia > Anura > Bufonidae > Rhinella > Rhinella marina. The sequence goes on from ONZH01010615.1 coordinate 1,251, forward strand.
ATTTTAATCCATTTTTTTATGTAACACATCAAGGGTTAACAGCCAAACAAAACTCAGTTCTATTACCCCGATTCTGAAGTTTACAGAAACACCCCACATGTGGTGGTAAACTGCTGTAAGGGCACATGGCAGGGCGCAGAAGAAAAGGAGTGCCGTAAGGTTTTTGGAAGGCAGATTTTGCTGGACTGGCTTTTGGACACCATGTCCCATTTGAAGCCCCCCTGATGCACCCCTACAGTAGAAACTCCCTAAAAGTGACCCTATTTTGGAGACTACGGGATAAGTTGACAGTTCTGTTGGTATTATTTTGGGGTACATATGATTTTTGATTGCTCTATATTACATTTTTTGTGAGGCAAGGTAACAAAAATGGCTGTCCTGACAGGTTAGATCATGTACTATTTTTAGAGTTGTTACAGATGTGACAATATCAAATATGTCTACTTTTTTGTTTGTTTGTTTCAGTTTGCTTCAATAAAGCATTTACGGAAAAAAAATATGTTTTTGTGTCTCCATTTTCTGAACGCCATATTTTTTTTATTTTTTTGCCAATCGTCTTGTGCTGGGGCTCGTTTTTTGCAGGAAGAGTAGATGTTTTTTATTGGCAAAATTTTGTAATAATTCAATATAACACTTTATGGGGCAAGGTGACAAAAAAATGGTTATTGTGGCACAGTTTTTAGTTTTTTAATTTTTTTACAGTGTTCACCTGTGTGCATGGATCATGTGATCTTTTTAAAGAGCAGGTCATTACAGATGCGGCAATACCTAATATGTATACTTTTTCTTATTTATTTAAGTTTTACAAAATAATAGCATTTTTAAAACCAAAAACATGATGTTTTAGCATCTCCATAGTCTGAGTCATAACTTTTTTTTTATTTTTTGGCCGATTGTCTTATGTAGGAGCTCATTTTTTGCAGGATGAGGTGATTTGTACTATTTTGAGGGCATACATTTTTTTTTACGGTGTTTATCGGGGTGGATCATGTGATATATTTATAGAGCCGGTTGTTACAGACACGGCGATACCTAATAAAGTAGGGAAAAAAGTATTTAGTCAGCCACCAATTGTGCAAGTTCTCCCACTTAAAAAGATGAGAGAGGCCTGTAACTGACATCATAGGTAGACCTCAACTATGAGAGACAAAATGAGAAAACAAATCCAGAAAATCACATTGTCTGATTTTTAAATTTTGCAAATTATGGTGGAAAAAAGGTATTTGGTCAATAATAGAGATGTGCGAATCATCCAAAATTCGCTTCTCCTTTCTGTCCTCGTCCTCTGCTAGGAAACCAGACCCTCGCTCGACCGAAAACCACAGGACCGCTCCCTTTCGGCGTTCCAATGTAGGATATCCCGGCCTAGGGTGGTCCAATACCTGGATCACCCAGTTCTCCATGGCATTTTTATAGTCCCAGAGGGTCAGCGCATGGGCCGTCATCGATGGTGGCACAATCGAGTTCTGCCTTATGGAAGGTATTGTCGTGGATCTCCTACTGGGCGGCGAAGTGAACGCTCCAGCCGCCTCCGCCGCACCAGCCACAGCAGACTCACCAGCCGCCTCACGACGAACCGCCTCATGACAAACCGCCTCACGATGCATAGCAAACTCAGCAGGCGGTAAGGACAATAAGGGCACTGTAGGTGGGTTACTCGTCTTCAGTTCAGAGTGTGACACCCTAATGTCTGGAGTGGGCGGTGGTTCAGGGAACTCATCCCCAAAGACCATCTGGTTCCAGTTGGGACGCAGCTCTTTAGCCATGCTTGCTACTTGCTCAGTGTTCAGCGCTGGTCTAAACTGGTTCAGAGAAGGGTGGAGTACTGAGGGAGGAGTCTTCACTCCCTATACGTGCAAATAGTTAGATCCCGGTGGGCCGTGCTGCTTTTTTCCAGTTCTGAGGGGGGCGTATCTTAACTTTCCCGCTCTTGCAGGGATATATCGTCGTTTTCCTGCCTCACGGAGAATGCGTACGTTTCGTACGTTTCAGACGTATGGCACGTATCGTTAGTATTCAAAATTTGGCGAAAATTTATGAATAATACGAAGAGAATCCGAAAAAATACGGATTTGCTTCGAAGGAGAACATTTGTGAGATTCGATACAAATCTACGAAGCGGCAAATAGATTCCCTCATCTCTAGTCAATAACAAAAGTTCATCTCAGTACTTTGTTATATATCCTTTGCTGGCACTGCAGGATCTGAGTCCCTGGTGGTGTAAAGTGTTACTGATGGTAGCCTTTGTTACGTTGGTCCCAGATTTCTGCAGGTCATTCACTAGGTCTCCCCATGTGGGGTGTCCATCGGGTTCCCGCGCTGCTGTGAAGGGGACCCTATGGCTTGGATAGCAGCCGGATACCTTCCTTAGGCATCCGGCTGCTATCTACGGAAGCCTGGGAGATCCAGCCCCCTAGATCTCACAGGCAGTAAGCTGGAAGTAAGCTGGAAGTGTATTACTGTGTGTAATACACTTCCAGCCAATGCACAGAAGTATTGTAATGCATTGTAAAGGGGATCAGACCCCAAAAGTTAACCACTTCAAGTCTGCCCATTGACTATAAACGTCCTTGAGCTTTGCCCCCTGTGTGCAGCACCTGTACATAGAAGCTCCATGACTCAGCTGCCTTCTGACAGCCAAGAACATGGAGCTTTAACCTGAGATCTTTTTTCCTGGTCTCCAGGCTTTTGATCACTCTGACAAGCTGTCAAAGCCATCACAAATGCTTGTACTATCTCACTCTCATTACTGCCGGTCACAGAGCAGTTTACAACTACATATTGGGTGTTTTTGCAAACTTCAGAATCAGGAAAATAAATATTCAGGTTTGATTTGCTGTTTACCCTTGCTATCTTATAGGAAAAATGAATTAAAAATTGAAAATCTGTGAAAAAAAAAATATATTTTAAATTTCACCTTCCTTCTGTTTTAATTCTTGTGGGAAATCTAAAGGGTTAACAAACTTTGTAAAATCAGTTTGGATTACATTGGGGGCTGTAGTTTCTAAAATATGTTCATTTATGGGAGGTTTCTATTATTTAAGCCCCTCAAAGTCACTTTAGAACTGCAAAGGTCCTTTAAAATTAACTATTGGAAATTTTCATGAAAATCTTAAAAATTACAGCTAAAATTTGAAGCCTTCTAACATTCTAAAAAAATAAAATTACATTTCCAAAATTATGCCAACATAAAGCGGACATATGGTGAATGTTCATTAATAACAATTTTATTAGATATCCCTATGCAACTTAAAAGCAGAGAAATTCATATTTAAAAAATTGTGATTTTTTTTTTCAAAATTTTCAGTAAATTTAGATTTTTTATAAATAAGGGTAAAACATATTGACTCAAATTTACCATTAACATGAAGTACAATATGTCATGAGAAAACAATCTCTGAATGGCTTGGATAAGTAAAAGCGTTCCAAAGTTATTTCCACATGAAGTGACACATGTCAGATTTGCAAATGTAACGCCTCCCGGGGGTCCCAGGCGGCGCACGCGTACTTACCGCTGCGGCCGGCGTTCTCGCTCTTTGCTGCCTTTATGTTTGTTGCTTGGTCAGTGTGAAGTCTTGTTCTCTTTTGCGCTGGGCTCCAGGTGCTGCATTTTATTAGGTCAGCTCCTTAATTGGTTCCTCCCCTTTCCTCCTGTCTGTAACTATATAAGTCCTCCTTGGACACTTACTCCTTGCCTGAGCGTTATAAGTCATCCTGACTTGCGAAGGTTCCCGTATTGCCTTAGTCCTGCTATAGAGTGAACACCGCTCTAGCCCTGCTGAAGTGTGAACTCCGCTCTAGTCCTGCTGAAGTGTGAACACCACCCCAGTCCTGCTGCAGTGCGAACATTGCCCTAGTCCTGCTGTTGTTTGAACACTACTATCCAGTACCTGGCTTCCGTTCCTGGCTCCTGTTCGTGGTTCCTGTTCCTGATTCCCGCCCCTGGCTGATCCTCTCCGGTCTGCTTCCAGTGCATTGCTGACTCCAGTCATCCTTCCACATCTCCTCCCTTGGTGTGTGTCTGTCCTGCGTCTCTCTGGTGTTTTGCACCTTAATACTCTGTCCGTCTGGCCAGCTGTCACAAGTATTGTCTCACCCCAAGAGGTAGCGACCTGGTGTACCTCCTCGGGAAAGCCTATCCCCACCATCAGGGGTACTGTGAAGAACGGGAGGTACACTTAGACAACGCCCTTAGGGGAAGGCATTCTCATGACACAGTGGATCCACATCCACTGATCTTGACAGCAAAATTAGGCCTGGTCTTGAAGTGGTTAAAAAAAGTGTAAAAAAAGAAAGTGAAAAAAAGTGAAAAAATAAAGTTTAACAAAAAAAAGTTTCAAGTTCCAAAAAAAAAGCGTCCTTTTCACAAAGTAATATTTAAAAAAATTGTAAAAAATAGTGAAAAAAATAAACATAGATATATTAGGTATCGCCGCGTCTATATTGACCGGCTCTATAAAAATATAACATCACCCACCCCTTCAGATGAACGCAGTAAAAAAAAAAAACTGTGCCAAAACAGCCTTTTTTTGGTCACCTTCCCTTACAAAAAGTGTAATAGCAGGCGATCAAAAAGGTGTATTTACCCCAAAAGGGTACCAATCAAACCATCATCTCGTCCCGCAGAAATTTAGACCCTACCTGAGACAATCTCCCAAAAAATAAAAAAATATGGCTCTCAGAAAATGGCAACACAAAAAAAGATGTTATTCTGTTCAAAAATACATCTAATGTGTAAAACTTTCCAAAAATAAAAATGGTAAACATATTGGTTATCGCCACGTCCGTAACAACCTGCTCTATAAAAATATCACATGATTTTCCCCCTCAGGTGAATGCTGTAAAAAAAAAAAAATACTATGCCAAAACAGCTATTTTTTTCACCTTGACTCACATAAAGTGTAATACCAAGCGATCAAAAAGTCTTATGTACCCCAAAATGGTACCAATTTTAACGTCACCTCATCCCGCAAAAAATGAGCCCCCACATAAGACAATAACTCAAAAAAAAATAAAAATCAATGGCTCCCGCAAACCAATCCATCAGAATCTGTGCTGCAAAATCCATATGGCTCCTTCTGTTCTGAGTCCTGCCATGTGCCACCACAGCAGTTTACCACCACATATGGGGTGTTTGCGTATTCAGGAGAAAATGGGGAACAAATTATGGGGTGCTTTTCTCCTGTTAACCCTTGTGAAAATGAAAAATTTGGGGCTAAAGCAACATTTTATTGGAAGAAATGAAACTTTTGATTTTCACAGCCAAGTGTTTCCAAATTCCGTAAAACGCTAAGGGGGTCAAAGTGGTCAGTACCCCCCTTAATATATTCTTTGAAGGGTGTAGTTTCCAAAATGGGGTCACTTTTTGAGGGATTCCACTGTAGGGGTACATCAGGGTCTCTCAATTACAAAATGGTGCCTAAAAACCATTCTAGCAAAATCTGCCTCCAAAATCCGTATGGCGCTCCTTTACTTCTGACCACTGCCACAAACCCATAGAGACTTTTACCACCACATATGGGGTATTTCTGTAAACTGCAGAATCAGAGCAATGTATATTGTGGTTTAGTTTGCTGTTAACCCTTGCTGTTTTGCAAGAATAAAATTATTAACATGAATAATCTACCAAAAAAGTGAAATTTTGAAATTTCACCTCCATTTTCCATTAATTCTCGTGGAACACCTCAAGGGTTAACAAAGTTTGTAACAGCAGTTTTTTACAATTGGAGGGGTGTAGTCAGAGGCGGATAGGCCATAGACCTTACAGGGAAATTTCCCTGTGGGCCAATGCCCAGGGGGCCAGCCAGTGTAAGAATTTGGGAATGCATTTTGTACTGCTGCCAGTATTGTGTGATGGACTGTGGTATTTGGCTCTGTTGGGGTGGTATAATGTGCCACAATATGGTATTGCTGGTCCTGCCTTCCATCAATTTGGACCCAACTACAAAACGGGGCCACTTTTAGTATTTTTTCCAGGGCCACTTTAAGTTCCCAGTCCACCCCTGGGTGTAGTTTCTAAAATAGAGTCATTTATGGGTGGTTTCCATTACGTAAGCCACTCAAAATCACTTTAAATCTGAATAGGTGCTTAAAAAAATGGTTTTGGAAATTTTGTTGAAAATTTGAAAAATCGCTACTAAACTTCTAAGCCGTCTAACGTCCCAAAAAAGTAAAATGACATTTATAAAATGATGCCAACATAAAGAAGACATATGGGGAATGTAAAATAATAACTATTTTTGAGGTATTACTATGTATTTTGAAAGTAGAGAAATTGAAATTTGCAAATTTGCAAATTTTTCAAAATATTTGGTAAATTTGGTATTTTTTTATAAATAAAAATGAAATATTGTGCCACAAATTTACTACTGTCGTGAAGCACAATATGTGATGAGAAAACAATCTCAGAATGACTTGGATAAGTAAAAGCGTTCCAAAGTTATTACGACATAAAGTGACACATGTCAGATTTGCAAAAAATGGCCTGGTCAGGAAGGTGAAAACAGGCCCGGGGTTGAAGGGGTTAAAAACGCTGTTTGTAAACACTGTCAAACATGCGTTCAAGAGTTAAAGGGAACCTGTCAGCTCTGAAACACCCTCCAAACTAGAGTAAGAGGTGTATAGTGTAAGTGATGCTGAATCTGAATATGTAAGTTTTATCTTCATACTCACTTCCATTCTGACGCTGTGCTCCCACAAACCTGCAGTAAAATGCACTCAGTGGACTCCAATGCTCACTCACATAATGGAGAGGACTCAAAGAAGAGTCCTCTCAATGCATTTTACTGCAGGTTTGTGGGAGCACAGCGTCGGAATGGAAGTGAGTATGAAGATAAAACTTACATATTCGGATTCAGCATCACTTACACTATACAACACTTACTCTAGTTCAGGGGGTGTTTCGGAGATGACAGGTTCCCTTTAAGCACTTAGTGACCACAAATACACCTTTTTACTGTGGTCACTAAGGGGTTGGGCGGCTGCCTTTTAACAGCAGCCTAGCCTAAGTGCTGAATGGCTCTCCCAAGCAGAAGGAGCTCGGCTCTGACATGAGAGTAGGGCTCCTGTTCTAATGGCCTGGATGGGCAAAAGCGCCGATCCGGGATGTTTAACCCACGGCATGAAAGCAGTTAAAGAGGGAGCGGACTCCCATTGAATGAGGTCATGGGGTGCCGATTTCAGTGCACGCAGACCTAGTGAAGGTCCCAGGCCTGCCACTAGCGTTTTCCAGCAGGCTGTGCCCCTCTGGTGCGGCCTGCTGGTGAATGTCATTATAGCACTGACAATAAAATACATTGCACTACTGTGGGACTATTAAATATTTTAAAAAAATTAAAAACAAAAGTTTTATTAAATAAAGAAATTACATGTAAAAATAAAAAAATACACAATGGAAAAAAATAGCAAAAATAAAATCTCCTTTACCTATTTAATATTGTCACGTCTCACTACACAATTATTATGTAATTTACCCTGTATGGAGAACATTTTAAAAAAAGTGCCAGAATTGCTGCTTGTTGTTTATTCCTTATTAGTGTTGAGCGAGCATGCTCGGCCAAACTCGCTGTTCGGCCGAGCATGCCTACGCTCGGGTCCGTTCGGTGTTCAGCCGAACACCGAGTGTACTCGAGCGCAATGCTCGAGTCTCTTCCCCGCACTGTAATGTTGATTTGTACGCTAATACGTACGCATTGTGCGCTAATGCGTACAAATTCAGTTAATTAACATACTTTTACGAGTGAAAGGAGTAAAAGAGGACAAGTCGCAATTCTGACCTTTTTCTACTAAACAGACATTCCTCCTCTTCCGAGCGGGAGGTGCCTGGTTTAGTCCATTTGACTAACATTATGCTCAGGCGCTTGGCCGAGCACTCGAGCAACCCCTAGTGCTCGGCCAGAGCACCCGAGCATACGAGCACAGAGGTGCGCACTCAACACTATTCCTTAAAAAAAAAAAAAAAACAATAAAAAGTGATAAAAAGTGTTATATACCCCAAAATGATACCAATGAAAACTACAAGACGTTTCACAAAACTTTTAAACAGTTATGGGGCCTTGGGATGTGGCGCTGTATAAAACATTTTCTTCTTTTTAAAAAAATGATTAGGATTTTTATTGTGTAAAAGTAGTAAAACATAAAAAGTATGTATTTGGAATTGCCGTAATTGTTATCATGTTATTTATGCTGAAAAATGAAAGCAGAAAAATTTAGAACCTAAAAACTCAGTGGCAGTTTTGCTGTTTTTTCTCATCCCCCTCCGAGAAAAAGTTAATAAAAGATAATTAGTATTTGTACCCCAAAATGGCACCATTAAAAACTACAACTTGTCATGCAAAAAAAAAAAAAAAATATGCCCTCATACAACTATATCGATGGAAAAAAAAAACATTATAGCTCCTGAAAGGCAATGATGAAAAAATGAAAAAAAAAATCACTTGGTCATTAAGACCCAAAACAAGCTGGTCACTAAGGATTTAAAAAAAGGGGGAGGAGGGGGGAGTGAAAATTTGTTTAAAAAAAATAATAAATGAATAAAATAAAATGAGAAAACATCATTTCATTAAAAAAAATCCTTGTCCTTATCCAAAATTTCAGGGCAAATAGAGCAAAATCTATTTGTGTAAAATCAATTTCGACAAAAATCAATTTTTTTTCAAAAATTTGATGAATCAGACATGAAACAAAGTTCAAGAAATTCACTCATCTCATCAGGATATCCTGTATTCTAAAGAAATTTCTCTAAAAATGACACTTTCCATATCTCATGCAACGGGATAATTTTGATGTATCCATCTGATAGGCCAATAAACCAGAAATGAGGAAATATCTTAGAAAAAACACAATGTGTTCTGAAGCCTATTACGTGAAGCCTTGATAAATGGTAATTTAGCTTATGAAAGCAAAGTTAGGACTGGGAGTTCCTGTTTGCTTTAAAGTTCCATGTGACAGGATATTTCTTTATCATTTAGAGGCCACAATTTTCCCTGGATGTCGCAGTCTTCTTCCAAAAGTGAAGGGAAGGTTTGCTGCACAAGCAGGTTTAGCTTGGACTTCTGCAACTCTGACAATTGAATTCCAAACCACTGAAGAAGAATAATGAGATGGTTATAATGACTGCCTCTATCCTACTTATATTTCTATACCTTATCTGTCCATCCTATCAGCTGGGTGAGTAGATTGATATCTATTTTTCCTATGTTGTTGTTATAGATATTCTACAAAAAACGGAGAACAGTAGATATTATGTAATAGGTTTTATGTTGACTGTAGAAATCTAGGCTAGATAGAGTACGCGCATACTTGTATACTTCATTTCAGTGTCTCTCCACCAGTGAATCTCAGGACAGAAACTATTCACTATGCAATGGTAGAACTTGCAGAAACATAACAATATGGGGTCCAGACGTTGCAGTTTTACCTTGGGCCTGGAGCCCAAGGGAGCTCAGAAGATCCTTCTGCTGTGTATGAGGGAGACTAGTCCTATAATAGTTGAAGGCCCTGGCGCAGATGTTGCATTAGGGCCCAGGAGCTTCAAGTTATATTTATGATATCTGACATTAGGGTGAAAATAATATGAAAAACACTTAACCTTCCAGGTGAAAGCCAAATCCTTCCCTTTTCATATTCAATTTGGCTCAGTGCAACCTTTTCTATTTGAAAGTACAATAGATCCTACAAGAGATAGGGGACTTCTTCTCCGTGTCATGTATCCTATTGATTGCTGCACATGAAAAAATAGTAGAAAATAAAGTAGGAACAAGCAGCACGCATAGGCCTTAACGTGCCTATTACATCTATAGAATTACCACTTGGACTTGCACTTGTCAAGCATACACGTGTCTATACAGAGAAGCACTCAAGATCTCTGCTCAGGGACTACTTTGAGCATGAATTTCATCAGGTCCCAACAGAGCTGGAACGTTGTGATCCTCTTATTGTTAAAGGACCTTTGTCCAAATCAGAGAACCCCTTTAAACTATGATCTGTAATTAAGCTCCTGTCGCTGAGTGGCTGAGATCTGAAGATCTGGACCTCTAGCCCATTCCCCAGGTAGAATGAAATGATGGTCGTTGACCACTGGCTCATTCCCCAGGTGGAATAAAATGATGAATCACAACCCGTGGCTCATTTCCCATGTGGAATGAAATGATGGACCCCAACCACTCGCTCAGTCCCCAGGTGGAATGAAATGATGGATCACGACCACTGGCTATTTCACCAGGTAGAATGAAATGATGGACCACTGGCTCATTCCCCAGGTGGAATGAAATAATGGACCAGGACTACTGGCTCATTCCCGAGGTAGAATGAAATGAAGGACGAGGACCACTGGCTCAGTCCCCAGGTGGAATTAAATGATGGACCGCAAACACTGGCTCATTCTCCAGGTAGAATGAAATGATGGACCGTGAACACTGGCTCATTCCCCAGGTAGAATGAATTAAAGGACCATGACCACTGGCTCATTCCCTATGTAGAATGAAATGAGGGACCATGACCACTGGCTCATTACTCAGGTGGAATGAAATGATGGACCGCAAACACTGACTCATTCCCCAGGTAGAATGAAATGATGGACCGCGAACACTGGCTCATTCCCCGGGTGGAATAAAATTATGGACCACGACCATTGGCTCATTCCCTAGGTGGAGTGAAAAGAAGGACCTTGTAGTAAACCTGGTGCATGTCTAAGAGAAAGGGATCAGGAATATTTACAGAACTGATTTCAATTTGAAAAATTCTAGTGAGTTTAGTAAATATATTTTAAATATCACCACATGCCATGAGCTGTAACCTCATATAATATGGATTCTAATATATTTTATGGGATTTTATTACCCTATTCATGGATATATTCATAGATCTGCCTGTAGATCTACCATTGCATTAAGTAGCTAAATATTCCTGGGTCCTAATGCAAAATCATTAACAACTCCTCCTCTTACCATGCGCCATGTACTGGTATCTTCTTATGTGCAGAGGTGGAAGGCCTGTGTGCAACTTCTAACTCTGCACCTGCTTTAGCTATGCCCCTTCCATCAACACTAGAATAATATCTAAACAAATGCACTGTAGCTAATTTGTAATGTAGTATGTATTTGTATATAATAAAATTGTTTGCTCACTAACATATATGTATAGATGATAATAAAATATTAGATATCACTGTTGGTTTATGGAATGACTGGATATTATAGATACCATATATACAAATGATCATTCATCATGTTCTTCACCCCATATAACAAAAGAAAACACACATTTTTTGTTAAAAAAACGATTAAAAAATTTTATGTTTCAGAATCGGACACATTTTTAATTTACAATGAAAACCACAAGAAATGTCTAGAAGCGAAGAATTCCATTGTAGTAGCCGCTCAATGTAATGAGAAGTCAAATGAACAGAACTTTCGGTGGATTTCTAAAAACCAGCTCATAAACGTAGGGACATCTCAATGCCTGGCCGTATCCTCCGTAGCAGAATGGTCAGCAGTGACACTATACACATGTGATGGCAACAGTGACCTCCAGAAGTGGGAATGTAAAAATGAGACTTTGTTTGGAATTGTGGGATCCAATCTTCACTTGAACTATGGTAACAAAAAAGAAGAGGTCCTACTCTATAAAGGTGTAGGATTTTGGAGCAGGTGGAAAATCTACTCGACTCCAGACGATTTATGTGTAAAGGCGTATGAAGGTGAGGAGAACATCTCTCTGATTTTAATATTTACTGTATTTCTATTGGGTTAGTGTTATTGTAAAAACTCAAGCATGTATAGATTCATAGCAAAAGGGATACCTGATACTGTGGTCTCCAATGATGGCTTTTAGATTTTGTAAAACTATAACTCTTAACCCTAGTCTGTCTGGGCATATTAAGTGTTGTAGTTTCACCACCAATTGAAGACCACTGTCCTAATGCAAACTTTTAACCTGATTTTTTCTATTACCTCCTCCATAAATTAAAATTCTTAGCTAGCTAACGCCAATAGACTGAATACCTAGACCAGGAATCCCCAATCTTTAGTACTGTACCTTGTGATCCACATGATAGATGATAAATGTATGATCAGTGCAGGTCGGAACGCTAGGATTCTAAATCGATCACACGTCTGCCCTGCCTCTACATTCAGTGTCTATATGAGAGCCAAGTGATGTACTCAGCTATCTCCATCAGTCCCATAGACATTGAATGGAGCAGCAGTCCACATGTATGACCACCACGTCATTGAAAGTTCTCTAGAACAGAGGGCTTAGGACCTCCATTCTAGAGATCGGCGGGGTACGACCTTTGGGACACTGCAGATTATTAATGTTTGCTATGGGATAGCCCCTTTACATTTTGGGAATCATGAAATTACAGTATAAACATTTCAGCTCAAAGGGGTATTCCCATCTGAAACAATGGGGGCATATGGCTAGAATATGCCCCCATTGTCTGATAGGTGTGGGTCCCGCACCTACACTGAGAACAGAGTGGGGAAGGTAGTGGCCGGAGGTCCCTGGGTTTTCCAGGGTCCAACCACCATCTCCCTGTAGTAGTGAATGGGAGCGCACCGCCACTCCCATTAATTTCTATTGGGCTGACGGAAATAGTCAAGCCGGCTATTTTTGGTGGCCCCATAGAAATGAATGGAGGGCGGCTGCGCATGTGCAGTGCGCCCTTCATGATTTTCTGGGCTCCGTTCTTCATTCTAGTGATATGCCCCCATTGTCTGAGATGGGAACACCCCATCTCACTCAGGGTTTCTGCAAGCTCAAGGAGATTCAGATGTTCAGTAAGTTAGCTCTTCAGATACAGATTTACTTAAGTGATGAAATTGGTACAAGCGGTAAGGCATTTTTGTTTCCAAAGAAAATAGCTACTACACCATCCAAATTGACTCTGTACGGGGGACAAGACACGACTACAATATTGTTAGTGAATGTCATATAGTAGCCAGTGGATATGGTCATAACTCTACTCTCTGGGGCCACAAGCTACTTGTGGCTTCTGAGAGGCTTACGGCCTCAAGCACTGACATCAAAGCTTTGAACACTAGATCAAACAGAGGGTGGGTGCAACCATATTTTGGGTTTAAAAGTAAAGGACAAGAAGATGCTCATATATAATGTCAAATGCAGTGTCGGTAAACCTTTCTTCTTGGTGTTGAAGAAATATCTTAAAGAGAGTCTTTGGGACATCATTCACAGGCACTCAATGTATTTCATGTAATTAAGGTTCTTGCAGTAAGTTCATCAAAGTGAAAATTTAAAAGAAGAAAAGTATACTCCAGGCAAAGACAGACCTCATGGGGCTCTGGTTGCCCCCAAAAGTTCTCTTATCTGAATTGTGTAATTCTAGACTATTTTAACTGTTCTGTACTAAGCCCCCCAGCTGGTCAGGCCAACATGGCAAACAAGCAGCAATGTCATCAGTTCTGCATCATTGTAGAACAGTATGGTTGTCTATGTTTAGTTCAGTAGAAAAGTACAAGGTCCTGGTGATACAACCATCATATAATCTTTAAAAACAGTCTTAAAATCAATTGTTTTTGGAACCATAGACACATTTTCTATTAGCCAGATTGACTCTTACTCTGGACCCAACAAATTTGGGACCATTGATTGGACACTTTCCATGATGAGAACAGCATGTTCTGGCAGATAATGAGTTATCTATTTTATCATAATTATGGTTGATAAATGATAATGGTATGACTGGAGGTAAGGATCTGTATTTATGGTATTATCTATTTACCTGGGATTTTGTCCCAGTTTTCTCGTGAGAAAATTGGGATGTGTGAACAAAGCCTTTACAGCCAGCCTAAAACCCAGATGCAATTATTGGGTAGTGTTATTGTTCATGTTCTTTAGCACTTCTCCTTACATCTAAAAAATTGACATCGAATTATCTTAACTTATCTCCTAAAGTATACTGGAAGAGTTAACTTTTAAAAAATAAGATTACTGAACATTGCCTCCCAAGCTGGATGGAGAGCTGTGACCGGTGTCTAGTATAGCATAGACTATGAAGACATGTAGGGTATGCTATGTGAACCAATGCTACACAGCGTGGATCAACTGATTATAGCAGGTTGAAGAAGCAGCAAAGTAGATAATTAAAACAAAAGAAACATGCCAAATATAAGAAATTAAAAAGTTTTGGGGAAAAAAAAATCAATGTAGCAAACTGTTTTATTTTATTATAATTTTTTTTTTTTTTTTAATAAAACTATGCAACATCAAGGATGGTGGACCACTGGATGACATGCTCATCAGCTTTGTAAATAAATTGGTGGGTTAGCTGTGAATTCTCTGCTATTGATCTATGTAGCACATCAGAAGTTCTTCTATTCCCATGACTGCCTCGTTCAAAAAAATCCCTAATCTACTTCTGGATGAGTATGGTTAGCTACAACTATTGAGTTTGAAGTGTTTACTCGAGGGGTGTAGCATTAAGTGATGCTGTGGTGAAGAGCATCTGAAATATGGTGTTACCGTAAATCTTTTAGGTTGTTTCTCAAGAAAAAATAGTCATGTGGGTTGGCTTGACTTCAGTTGAGGTTACTTAATGAGGTGAGTGCTCCAGAGTCCATATGTATGGAACCTCATACATTCTAATGCTACCTCCATCTGGAGCTCAGTGACCTGGTTAGATAGATACATAGATAGATTAAAGAGAAGAAATCAATATGTAGACATAAGGGACTAGTATAGGAGCTGAAACGTTGCTGTCCCACGATATGGGTAAATAAAAGGACTATTTTGTTTTATTTTATGGGTGTGCTGCCAATTTTTTTGCATTTTAGGTAGATAGATAGATAGATAGATAGATAGATAGATAGATAGATAGATATTGTTTCTTATGCCAGAGACTTTCGCTGTAATATTCTGTATATAGATATGTAGATAGATAGATTAAATAGAAGATAGATCAATATGAGATAGATCAGGGATGCCCAACCTGCAGCTCTCCAGCTGTTGCAAAACTACAACTCCCAGCATGCCCGGACAGCCTACATCAGTAGTTCTGAACTCCAGTCCTCGGGACCCACCTGCCAGTCAGGATTTAGGAATATCCCACAGAATGAATACCTGTGGTAAGTCCTGATGGATGGACGCTAATTATATCAGCTGGTCTAAACTAAGGAAATCCTGAAAACCTGACTGGCAGGTGGGTCCCGAGGACTGGAGTTGAGAACCACTGGCCTACATCTACCGGCCTACAGCAGGGCATGGTGGGAGTTGTAGTTTTACAACAGCTGGAGGGCCGCAGGTTGAGCATCCCCGAGATAGATAGATAGATAGATAGATAGATAGATAGATAGATAGATAGATATTGTTTCTTATGCCAGATACTTTCCCTGAAATATTTTGTATATATTAATATGTATACATTACATAACTTTTACTACGATCCATTATGACCAATAATAATATTGTCTTTTCCGCAGAGATTTACACTTTAAAAGGCAATGCTAATGGCCAGCCCTGTGTGTTCCCCTTCAAGTATAACAATAAATGGTATCCGGACTGTACAACTGATGGGCGATCAGATGGAAGACTCTGGTGCTCTACTACGGTAGAATATGAAAAAGAAAAACTGTATGCATTCTGCCCTACTAAATGTAAGTGATAAACTGATTCATTGTGAGGTCATTTGTCTCGACACTTTGTAGCTTTTCCTCCGGATATTTATACATTTTTATTTCACATTTAAACGGATACTGTAGTTCGACTACAACAAAATTTCTCCTATTATGAGTATGGGGGTCCCCAGTATGATAGTAGTGTTGGCCGAGCATGGGCACTGCTGCTACCATCATCTACATGGCACTGCTGTCGATAGCCGAGTACAGCACTCAGTTATTTCTGGCAGTCCCATAGAGTTTGAATGAAGTTGCAGTACACATTCTCGACCACCACTTCATTCATATGGGGGCACAGGACCCCCGTTCTCCTGATAGGTGGGGGTCCAACTGGTCGGACCCCCGCAGATCTAACCATTATCCCCTTTCCATTGGATAGAGGATAGCTTGTATTTATTTATTTATTTTATGCACTTATATAGCGCTACTATATTCCGCAGCGCTTTACAGACATTAACACTGTGCTGTCCCCAATGTGGCTCAGAATCTAAGAATCCATATTACACCTATAAGTAGGAGCTGCCACCTCTCCTGACAACTCTACTTTAGTAATAAAAGTTTTGTGATGTCACATGCCATAGGCATTTTACTCACAAACTGTTACAATGTATATGCTTGTCAGCGGAGCGAGTTAATGCTTGGCCCGTGATACATTTGTTATTTTAGGCCCGGACAATGCTCATTAGCAGCATAACATCAAACATCTGCTCCGGTCATTCACCTCTGATAATGTATCTGTCAACACCAGATCCAGATCACCATGTTTCCATGTTTCCTACATGTCATCATGTTCTCCGTCTCTAATGGTGTTTATGTGGCATCCCGTTATCCTAAAGCTGAATTACTCACATGTACTAATTCATTTTCTATTGTTTTTGTTTTTTTTCATTTTTTATCACAGACGTTTTTATAATAATAAATAGGAATGGGATAAGGTACTCTTTCTAAAAACTGAGGCAGAGCCTGTCCCTGGTGATTTCTAGTGTTTTGAAAATAATGGGTTAAACACAAAAAAAAAAAAATCACAACCGTGACGGTGACCCAGTATGCATGACCACTGATTTATTTGCTATATTAGGAATTCTAGGATTTTGTTTTTCTTGAAGAGGTTGTCCTATTACAATGACTTATACAAGATAAGTGATAAATGTCTGAAGTGTGGGGGTCCAACCTCTCGGGCAACTGATAACGAGCACCGAGCCGGCCAAAAGACTTGTACTCGGCATTTCCATTGAGTTATATGGAGTGACGGACACACTTCTGCTGTTCATTCTCATAATCGGCAGTGGTCGGACCCCCAATGATCAGACCATGTGGATAGTAGATATGTTGTCGTAATGGAACAACCCCTTTAGGCAACCATACGTGTAAGAGCAATAGTGGTACTGACTAACCATCTTATGTACTGTATATGGGGTGTGTTGACTCTCACCGGTGACGTCAGAAGATAGAAGGATCAGCCATTTTGAATTTCAGCATGCCCGATACATTTTTCTCAAATGGTTGATAAGTCACCACCAGAAGTGTCTGGAAGAGGCTTATTCCCATCATGCCCGTTTAAAACACATGCACGCTCAGACAAAATGAGAGTGCATGTGTATAGGGGAGTCAGTAGGAATGGCTGTGTTTGATGGCTTTGGAAGTATAGGGTCACCTTTAGGCTGGATTCACATGTAGGCCAAGACAGTTTATTACCATCTCTACCTCTGGCCACAGCAGACACAGCACTCAGCAATAGTCCTGGAGGATCAAGTAATGGCAGCAATAGTTGGCGGGTCTTAGCAGACTCATAACAGCTCTATAATACTGTTAGGGAGATTGGATAACCTCCTGTAAACCCCCCAAAAATATTGCTAAAAAAAGTTCGAAGCCTGTACAGCCGCATACAGATTGGTTCCTTTTTTGCACACCTATACAAATTGGGTCCAAAATACGGCTGCGGGAGTACAGCTGTGTCCATATTATGGTCCCAAAAAGCATGTGTATTCCATATTTTTTTCAATCCATCAATAGAAAGGGCTATACACATCATCAGATATGGACAGGAATATGACCTGTACTGAAATTTGCAGATTGGGCCCACAGAGCCATGAAAACAATGGTGTCTGTTTAGTCCTATAGAATGAATCGGTCCGTGTGCTACCCATGAAAGTAACAGATGGCACACTGAAGAAAAATATGGTTGTGTACATTCCCTTAGGCTGGAATCGTGCAATTTTTGATGCATTTTTTGATGCTTTTTAAGGTAAGCCAGAAGTGGTCCAGCATGAAGGAGAATTATAATTACTTCCTTTATGTTGCCAATTCTACTTGAAACCACTACTATCTTTGGCTAAAGAAAAAAAAACTGGTTTTGAAAAAAAAACGCTGTGTGAAACAACCCAAAAACTACAGAATTTTAAAAAATTACAGAATTATGTTTTTTAAAAAATATTTTTCTTTCCAATCGGATACATGTTTTATTTATTTGGTTATTCTTTTGGTTTCTTATACTGTATAATTCAAATTTTGTTTTAATATAAAAAAGTAAAAACTAGCAATGAGCATTTTGTGCTCTTTTTGTGCTTTTTGTGCAGCGTCTGGTACAATGACACCTTATTAAAGGCTGTTTTTTTATACTGAAGGAGGAAGTGACCTTCGGGTCTGGTCAGAAAGTGAGTGGCTTCCCTTTTCCTGTTCTCCTGCATTCATGCTTAGCTGTCCAGATTATAACAAGGAAAAGGGTCAGAGTAAACAATAGTCGACAAAACGAAATCCTTTCACGTGTCAGAATGTCAGTGCGGCTTCCTCCTCTTCTAAAGGGAACTACCACATAATTGGTTGCGGTCTAGCTCTCTAGGGCTTGCTTTTTAGAATAACCTTTGGCAGCAGCAATAAAACTGCAGCTAGTTTTTTTTTTTTTTTCTGAAGAGTCCCTTCTTTTTTCCTAATGTGTTTTGAGGGTATTTAGCAGTAGTTTGAATGGTTTGAGGCTTGTGGAAGTATAGTGACCCTGCATAAGGCTACTTTCACACTAGCGTTAATATTTTCCGGTATTGAGATCAGTCATAGGGTCTCAATACCAGAGAAAAACTCTTCAGTTTTGTCCCCATTCATTGTCAATGGGGACAAAACATAACTGAACAGAACGGAGTGCTCCAAAATGCATTCCATTCTTACTGGAGAGCAGCATGCTGCGGTTTTCTTTTCGTCCTGGGATGCGGAGCAAGATGGTTCTGTCATGACCAACAATGCAAGTCAATGGGGACGGATCAGTTTTCTCTGACACAATTTGACACAATAGAAAACGGATCCGTCCCCCATTGACTTTCAGTGGAGTTAATGACAGATTCGTCTTGGCTATGTTAAAGATAATACAACCGGATCTGTTCATAGCGGATGCAGATGGTTGTATTATCAGTAACAGAAGTGTTTTTGATGAACCCTGCTGGATCCAGCAAAAACACTGGTGTGAAAGTAGCCTAATTCATTCAATGACCCATATTTACTAATCCTACATGTGGCATAAACGTAGGGGGTAATGTATCAAGTGTGATGCACCAGAAAAGTGCAGTGATTTTGCCTGTTTTGTTGGTGGAGCTGCTTGTGTCATGCCTATCAATTTGCATTTACCAAGTAGATGTTCTGCAGGGTAGTTTTTTTTAGTTAAATTTAGCATTGCGACCTTTGGCAAAATGTCCTAAGTGTACCCCAGGTGACGTAAAATCTGATGGAGCCTTTGTAATAAATATAGACTGAAAAATCCGTGGGTATGTTGTGCAACGATTTTTTTTTTTTAATGACGTGCAACATTTTGTAAATTTGTTCCCAAAATCTGTTTTCCAACCAAGCAGTAAAAAAAATGTATATAGGAAAGCAAAAAGTTGCATATTAATACATTACCCCCATTTAGAGAGAGTGAGAGCTAAACTGAATTATGCTAGCTTTGAGGTGCATGGTGGGTGGGATGCATTAAGCTTGCCATGAAAATTCCACAGAACATTAATAACATATTATTCTACAAATGAATATTGTTAGATCTGATATAATGGTCAACTATTAGCCAGATATTGCACTGGACACTTAGGACAATCAAGCTATGCCAAATGGTCTACGTAAAGCTGAGGAGGTCCATAGCAAAATACTGCTCTTTCAGGGTGTATATAAAGCTGAGGAGGTCCGTAGCAAAATACTGCTCTTTCAGTGTATACGTAAAACTGAGGAGGTCCATATCAAAATACTGCTCTTTCAGGGTGTATGTAAAGCTAAGGAGGTCCATAGCAAAATACTGCTCTTTCAGGTTGTACGTAAAGCTGAGGAGGTCCATATCAAAATACTGCTCTTGCAGGGTGTATGTAAAGCTGAGGATGTCCATAGCAAAATACTGCTCCTTCGGGGTCTACACTAAACTGGGGAGGTCCATATCAAAATACTGCTCTTTCAGGGTCTATGTAAACCTGAGGAGGTCCATAGTAAAATACTGTTCCTTCTAGTCTAGGTTATAGACTAGAAATCTGGGACAGGAGGACTTGGTGCTTGTTTGCCCTCCAGTTTTTTTCTATACTCTATATACCTGGTCTGGACTTCCTCTCTCTAAAAGGTCCATTATATGCTCATGGTCAGTCTCTATCATATGTATGTCAATCTATTCCTGCCACCTAGGAACAGGTCTGTTTGGTAATGCATCTAAACCTCTCCAGAGTCCTCCAATCCACCATTACCTAGAAAAAGTGGCCAAAGAAACAGACACCTGAAAGGAGATGAAAGGACAAAAAGTCATTAATAAAATGCTCAATGTTTCCTTCTCAGCCACGTCTGACTTCTGGATAACTGATTCAGTTACTGGTGTTAACTATCAGATTAACTCAGAATCAGCCCTCACATGGTACCAAGCCAGGAGAAGCTGCCAGCAGCAAGACGCAGAACTGCTGAGTATAACCGAGCTACACGAACAATCCTTCATCTCAGGTGAGAACTGAGATCCGAATTGGACGGGATACTTTACAGATCTAAACGAATGGAGATATTTCATATGTGATGAATGTTGTAGGATATCTACCAACCAAATGACTCGCTTACCTGCTAATGTCAAAGTAGTGTACCATATGTCGTAACTGTTTGCAGGTTCTATAGATCCAATGGTATTCTTCACTATGTGGAGAGTAGGTGATGGGTACATTTAGGTTGACCTACGTGTATGACTGGCCAATGTAAATAATAATGTATAGAATTATGTTAATTACTATTTCAGGATTAACGACTACCCTCACTGCAGTACTATGGATGGGGCTCAATAGTCTGGACTTCAATGCTGGCTGGAGATGGGACAGTGGAGGTCCTTTCCGGTATCTGAACTGGGTCCCAGGTGAATAATGAGGTTAATTTTGGATGATAATTGGTAAAGAACTACTTATTTATCTGGTCTACATTCAGTAAATTGGTCAATTCAACTTTGCTTGGAGCATCAGATTCATGGAGATGCACACTCTCAAGTGATCACATGGTGAAGATATGTCCTTGTGATACAAACATTTTGTCATTTGCTACAGGAAACCCGTCGACAGAACCCGGGATAAACTGTGCAGCACTAAATCCTGGAAAAAGCAGCAAATGGGAAAGCAGGGAATGTGCACAAAAACTGGGGTATATCTGTAAAAAAGGCAACAGCTCCGCTTCTTATGTTCCTCCTTCGGGTAAGAAAAAAATTACAAGCAAATCTCCCTGAAGCATTCACAGTAGTTCCTGATTAGACCTGTGTCCATTTTGTGGTCCGCACGCCTTCCGCATTTTTTTGCAAACCCATGGACCTGAATGGGTCAGTGGACCGCATTTTGCAGACATATTCTACCTTTTTGCGGAATGGACATAAGGATGCGGAAAGCACATGGATGATCTGTGTGCTTTGTGCATCTGTATGTCTGTTCCGGAAAAGATGTCCCATTATTGGCCTGAAAATGTGGATCATGGACCCTTTGAAGTCAATAGATTTGCAAAAAATATGGATGCAGCACGGGCGTCACATGGATGTCATCAAAATACTTAATACAAATTGTGTTCATGAGGTCTCTTGACATGTCTGTTTAAAAACTACTTGTATTCTAACTTGTAGTATTCTGACTTTATGTTATGTAATTCCTTTATTTTTCCTGAAGTTATGAATGAATTGCTAGCAGTTTGCAGTGAAGGTAGGGTGACCAGAATTGGGTTTCAGATTTTTTTTTTTCAGGAGGGGGGGGTCATCGGTGTGTCAGTGTATGATATTACACAAATGACATGGTGTCTGTGTAAAAATTGCATTTATTGAACAGCACAAAACAACATAGTACACTAACAAAAACATACACTAACATTTTTTGAACTTCCCTTTATTATTTTCCGTTATAACATGGTTATAACAGAAAATAATAGTTAAAATGGCCTTTAGGCGTTAAAAATAATTTTAAAAAAACTCACCTTTTCCACTTGTTTGCGTAGCCAATGTCTTCTTTCCCCTTGCAGGACCTGCAAAAGGACCTTCGGTGACGTCCGCGCGCTCACAACGTGGTGAGCGCGGTGACGTCACCAAAGGTCCTTTTGCAGGTTCTGCAAGGGGAAAGAAGAAAGAAGACACCGGCTGCGCAAACAAGTGGAAAAGGTGAGGGTTTTTTTTATTATTTTTAACCCCTAAAGGCCATTTTAACTATTATTTTCTGTTATAATATACATGTATTATGTTTGACTCAAACAGTTTGAGGTAGTCGAACAAAATCCCGGACGATTTTGAAATTCCCCCGGGACATTTTTTTAGGTCTCAAAAGTAGGACATGTCCGGGAAAAAGAGGACGTCTGGTCACCCTAGTGAAGGTCCAGATGGGTGTTGCCAGTTGAGGGTGTGTCACTGCACAGTATGACACTGTCCTATAAGTGGTGCTAGTGTCAGACTATGCAGAGACACACCCCCAACTGGTAACACCCAGCTGGACCTTCATTGTAAACTGCCAGCATTTCATTAATACATTTCTAGCACGAATAATAAAGGAATGGTACAACATAGAGTCATAAGAAAAGATGCTTCAGAATTGTTATTGCATGGGGAATGCAAGTAGTTACTAAAACTGACATGTCAGGAGTGGTTGACTGAGATTAGAGAAAAAGTTCTGCTTTACAGGGTAAACCTTGATTATTCCAATGATAATGTCAGCTATAAATGTCTTGGTCATACATGGTCTTTCATCTTATTACAGGAGTCAGTGACACCATTTCTTGCCCGGCCTCCTGGATACCCTATAATGGATACTGTTATACTTTGCTTAAGGAAGCTAAGATGTGGAAGGACGCCATGTTGTCTTGTAGGAAAGAGGAGGGGGATCTTGCAAGTTTGCACAATATTGAAGAATCAAGCTTTATTATCTCACAGTTTGAATTTGGTAAGTAGCTATCATAAGGCTCAGCATTATCCATCAGCAAAATGAGGCATCAGAAGAGCTGGATCACTGCAACCCTTCCTGACATAGCGGTATGGGCAGGACAGGGACTACAGCATGTCAGTGAGTGCCGCTGCCTATAAGGAGGCATATAAGGCTGAACAGCGGGGACAAGAGCCAGAAGCTGTAGCCCTGCTGTAAACTGCAGCCTCTTCCCCAGAGGCAGGTCAGCCGTTGCCTGAGGTGAGATGCTCATCTCCCCTCATGGCAGATGCGGCCCTGCTTATTAAATACAACACAGCAGTGATGTGCCATTCAAGCAGATGTGATGTCTGTGATTGGCTGCAGTGGTCATGGGGCCAAGGCATTTTTAGTCCTGTGGTGACCGGAAGCAGCCAGGAATGGGGCAGTGGCATGGGCATGGTGGGTCCATGGACAGGTGAATGGGTGTGTGGTTTTTATTTTATGGCACACAGGTTAGGGCCACAGGGGTTCTTGGCTCCCACCTCTTTAATGCCTATGGATTTAGAACTGGATGTCATAAAACCTCCTGTGAGTGCAATGTGTAGATGTCCCAATACTTATGTCTATGTTGTATTTCTACTAGATTTTGATTTTAGGGTAACTTTGGGTTATTTTCTGAGGTAAGCATACAGTATAAGGCATGCAACAAATGTGTAGAGGCACATTTATGAAACTTAAAGTAAAATGGTCCTTGTTGCCCATAGCAACCAGTCACAGAGCAGCTTTCATTTCTGATAATGCTCTTGAAAAATAAAAGCTGTGCTGTGATTGGTTACTATTGGCAATTTGACAGTCATGAATATTGTTGGACTGCAGACAGGTAAGTTTTTTTTAATTTTTTAAAATTTGGGCACTGGTTACAACCATTATGGGCACTACAACCAAAATTTGGGCACTGGTTACAACCACTATGGTCACCATATTAAGGATTTTTATTGTTAATAAAACATATTGAAGGGGTTGTCAGGACTAGGAGCCGACAACCCCTTCAATATGTTTTATTAACAATAAAAATCCTTAATATGGTGACCATAGCCTCATCTGTGTTCATACTGTACCTCCATGTGCCAAAATAGAAAATCACAAAGGTTTTGCTTATGGACTCTGCATGAATCTGTGACAAAAAGATTGTGGCATGCTCCACTGTCTGCTATATTATGTTGGTATTGTATACTGGCAATGTCATGTGCGCCCACCCTTATCTGAGTCCCACGACAGCAACTAGTTTAAAGGGGTTTTCCGGGAGTTAACTACTGATGACCTATCCTCAGGATAGGTCATCAGTATCTGATTGGTGGGGGTCCGACAACCGGGACCCCCGCCGATCAGCTGTTTGAGAAGGTACAAGCGCTCCTGTGAGCATCGAGGCCTTCTCTCAGCTTTTCCTAGGCCAGTGACGTCACGTTCATTGGTCACGTGGCCTAGGAGCTGCTCAGCCGAATTCATGTGAATGGGGCTGAGCATGATACCAAGCACAGCCACTATACAATGTACGGCGCTGTGCTTGGTGAGCTGAGAGAAGGCCTCGGCGCTCACGGGAGCGCTGGTACCTTCTCAATCAGTTGATCAGCGGGGATCCCGGGTCAGGGTGTCAGACCCCCACAGATCAGATAATGATGACCTATCCTGAGGATACGTCATCAGTAGTTAACTCCCGGAAAACCCCTTTAACATCTGCAAAACCAAAAATTCTCTCATAGTTACTTAAAAGAGTTGTCCACTCTTTTTTATAGTGATGTCCTGTCTTCAAGAAAGGCCATCGATTTCAGCGGGGGTCTGACACCCGCCCACTAGTCAGCCATTCGGGAGCAGCTCCAGCACTGGAACTACACAGCGATGTCCATTGTGTAGGGGAAGGAGTTAATTACTGCAGAGCTCCATATGCTACACAATGTGTAGCTCAGGTGCCTGTTTCAAAAAAGCTGATCGATGGGGGTGTGGGTATGGGACCTCCACCAGTCAGTCAGTTCATTATTATAAAAGGACAACCCCCTTAAAAGGGTTATCCTGGAAATAATTTTGATGACCTAATGACCTATTGATAACCAGCAAATTTGGGCTGTCCCAGGCCAAAAATGGGCGTGGCTAACATTACTATATGTGGGCGTTCCCAGGTGGAGACAGGGTGTTCCAAGGGGTGGGTTTTAGTTGCCCCAAATTTAACAACAACTGAAACATTGGTAAGTATGAACTGATGGGGATTTTTCACTGGATTTATTGCAGATCGTGCAGCTTATTTGTGGCCACACCTGTGGCAGATTTACACCGCTTGTGGATTTACCCAAGGCCTCATGCACATGAATGTGTGCTGGACGTTCCGTTCATTGGGGACCGCAAATTGCATGGGGCACCATCCATGCGGTTGCCGCAGATGGATCTAGACTCATTCAACTTCAATAGGCCCGGAGCCACGGAGAGAAACCCGACGGAAACACCCCGTAGTGCTTCCATGTCTATGTTCTGCACAGCTCCTTTCATATTGTGGACCCATTCAAGTGAATAGGTCCGCATCCGTGATACGGTGTGCAGACGGCCAATAGCCAGTGCTGTTTTCGGGACTCAATATGGGCACGGTCGTGTGCATGAGGTTTTGAGCCAGATCTGTCTGCAGGATTTTCAGCCAGATCCAGAAGTGGTTCCACCAGAAAGGAGAAGTATAAGGCCCCTTGCAGACGTACGTGACTGAACTCCCGGCACTGACGGGGTCACATAGCATTATATTGATTTATGATGCTATGTAACCCTTAGAGTTCTGGGATGTGTTGGGTAACACTAACATAATGCTGTTAGTGTTATCCATTACATTACAGAACTGTAAGGGTTACATAGCATCATAAATCAATATAATGCTATGTGACCCCGTCAGTGCTCGGAGTTCAGGCCGGTAGATGCTTTGTGGGAGACGTGCGTGTGTCACACTCGTCTGCAAGGGGCCTAAATCCTTCCTTTATATTTCAGATTCATTTCAAATCCATATTGGGCTTTGAAGAGAGATCTGCCTCAAAACCTTGATCAAAAAATTCGGTGTGAACCTACCCTAAAGTGGTTCAATTACATCTATGACAACATTTAAACCCCAACCACATGGTCTACTAAGAACTGTGTGTTTTTGGTGTTGTTTTGGAAAGTCTGAGAAAGTGTTTTTCCATGTGCTGCTAATTATGGGAGTGAAACTTAATATTTTTTGTTTTTTGCTCTAGGTGATGCAGAGTACGTTTGGCTCGGGATGAATGACCTGAAGACACAGCTATTTTTTGAATGGAGTGATGGATCACCAGTGACATATACAACATGGCAGAGAGGAGAACCATCTCACTTGACCAACAAACAAGAGGACTGTGTGGCGTTATCTGTAAAGGTATGCCAGTGTGTAACCGAGGATCGTTAAAATGTGCATTCAATGTAGAAATATGAATTAAAAACATGAATCATTATTTAAAGGGGACCCATCGCCTATTAAAACTTCTATATCCATGCACCTCCTACAATTGGTGCTGCTCACTGAGTCCCCCTGTAGCCTTTTTTTGTCAGTGGCCTCCTGAATCAAAATATCTAAATGTGCTTGTACATATCCAAGGAGGCGGCCACCAGCACCTACTTTAGTTCTCAAGGAGGAGTGAACTTCATTGTTCTGAGGCTGTACAATCAGTACAGACAGAGCAGTGAGGTGCACACTCCCCTTTGAGTGGTGGTAGCCACCCCCTATGCTATGCAAGGCCACATTTGCATGTTTGATCCACCAGAACTTACCGTATAGAGTTGACTTGTGATGATCGAATTGAAGCCAAATGAATTTACTCAATACGAATCTCAGGAAAAATTTGATTCAAGAAGCTGAATTTCCTCAGGCTTTGTGGTAATGAGTCTATTTTTTCCTGAAATGGTGGCAAAAATAAAAACATGCTCACCTCATCCATTTTCTTGCGGAGAGGCCGTCATGGGCATCTTGATTGAAGATACCTCACAGAATCTCGCACAGGGTGAATTGTGATGTCATCACGTCACCACTCTGGCCAGGCGCCGTGATGTCATCAGTGATGGTGTCTTCAATCAAGATGGCCGCGACGGCCTCTCTGCGATCAAATGCAAGAGGTGAGTATGTTTTTTCTTTTTTTTTTAACTAGATTTAACCCGTGAAAGGCCTTAATTTTAATTTCAGATGGCGCGGCACCTCAGGGGTTCAATGATGGGGTGCAGTGTGATCGTCGTTCCCCATCATTGCACCCAACATACAAAGTAATAATGCCTGTTGTGACGAAGTAGTTCATCGCAAATCAAACTCCCAGCAACCCCATCGATCAGCTGTTTGGAGAGACTGCAGTGTTGCAGCTCAGCCCCATTCACTTGAATGCGTGACTTCACTGGCCTAGTAGGAGGTTTTTCAAACAGCTGATCAGCTGGAGTGCCAGTTGTCGGACCCCCTCTAATCACATGTTGATGACCTATCCTGAGGATTGGCCATCAATATAGTAGGCCGGGAAAATCCCTTTAATGGAAATGCGTCACCAAAAATGTTCGGCCAATTAAAACCAGATAGCAACACATATTCTTTTTTTCTAATCTGTTTTTATTTTTTGATTGCAGAATTTTTATTTTTCTGAACATGATTATTAGGGGCTGCCATCAGCATTTAGAGAGCATTTAGAGTATTGGCAGTCACATGGACCATAGACACAATGGTCAGGAGCTGATCTCTTTGACTTCTATGGGGGAGTTTTCTAGGTATACTTTGTGACCTGTGCAGAGGTCAGGAGGGAGTAGGTAAGCTGTGATATCACCTATCGTGAATAATGATCTATACACATAGGTGATGTCTGTCATTCTAATCCCACCTGCAATGATAAGCAGACGACTGCAGAAAAATGATCTTTACAGACCAAGAAGTGGCACCTATTATTAGGCTTTGTGGCCAGAGCGAAAACTGCAGAATTTTATGGTTTTTGTGTAAATATATATATTGTCATGGAAAATTAAAAACAACATCATCAAAAATTCTTTAAAAATATGCTAAACATAAAAACGTGATTTAAACAGTAGGTGGTTTTCTGATGACACATTCCTTTTAAATTACCCCTGGTCCAAAAAAGCATTGCCAATCATGTGTGGAAAATGGCACCCACTCTTCGCCCCAAAATATGTATTGACAAATATAGATCTTCATCTGCATCTACATCCCCCTACAGTGAAGACAGGGTGCCACCTGAGCCAAAGGTCTCACCTTGCGTTTGGATGGTACTTGGCGCACTGCTGATCATTATGTAACACATGGAGGCCACAAGTCCATGAACTTCAGTCGGTGTTCTTACGATGAATTTGATGAATACTTTTTTCCACAGGAGGGACAATGGGCAGACAAGATGTGCGAGAAGAAGTTTCCATATCTGTGCAAGAGAAAACCACTGCCTGTGGATCCTGGGCAAGCTGCTGGTGTGGAGGAAGGGTGTGATAAGGTACAGTAAGATGGTCATGTGTGATAGGTACAGAGATACTCTCCAAAAGGGGGAAAAGCTTACCGATATAGCAGAGTTACCAGTCACATTCATAAAGCGTTAGCTAAATGTGATTACTCACCAAGTGTGTGTGTTAACTCTGCTACATCTGTAATTCTTATGGATTCCAGTGGAGAATGTCATATGTTT
The DNA here is from genome assembly GCA_900303285.1 of Rhinella marina. Lineage (NCBI taxonomy): Eukaryota > Metazoa > Chordata > Amphibia > Anura > Bufonidae > Rhinella > Rhinella marina. The sequence continues at coordinate 29,928 of ONZH01010615.1, forward strand.
TTCTTTTGGATTCATACTGTACGTACAATATGAATTCAGAACCATAAGGACTTAAAGTAAGACCCTGTGCCCTTGTATAGACCTCAAGGTTCTCAAACACCTTTAAAGAGGTATTCCCAACACAGGCAATGGAGGGCATATCGCTAGGATATGACGCCATTGTCTGATAGGCGATAGACCTCTGGGATCCGCACCTACACAGAGAACGGAGCATGGAAAGGTGGTGGAGGGTGCATTGCGTGTGTGCAGCCGCCCTCCATCCATTTCAATGGGGCTGCTGAAAATAGCCGAGTGCTGGCTTGGCCCCATAGAAATGGTGGCCGCGCAAGCACAGTGTGCTCACATTTGCTTGTATGGGGAGAGCACTTGGGAAACCCGTGGTCCTCCAGCCACCACTCTCTTCGCTCCGTTCTCAGCGTAGGTGCGGGTCCCAGAGGTGGGACCTGCATCTATCAGACGATGGGGGCATATCCTAGCGATATGCCCCCATTGTCTGTGATGGGAATACCCCTTTGATCAATGTTGGCTTAATCAGGTAATCCTCCTGATCCCCATACACATGTATGCTAGGTTTAGGCTGAGCATGCATGTGGGTTTTTTTTTTTTAAAGTAGGGAGGAGAAGAGATAGTTGACATGCCTTCAAATGGTTTTCTGGGACCATATCACGGATTACCTATACTTACAATAAGGCTACAGTGGATCAGTGATTCGAATTTTGCAGTCAAGTATAAGACATGTTCTATAATTTGGGGAATGGACATACATGCACATGGATGACAAGTCAATGTGGGCCTGCCAAAAATGTGGATGGCACATACATACAGTCTGTCATCAGTATCAGATTGATGGGGTCTGACTTCCAGCACCTCCACTGACCAGCTGTTTTCAGATGCTGCTGTGCTAGAACCAGGCATCGAAGCATCACAGCTGGCACTGCCTGGTTACTGCAGTGCTGCACCCCTTGATTTAAATGGGATCAGCACTGCAGTAACCAGGCCCTACCTCTCCACAGTAAATGGAGAGGTGTAGGTTCAGTTCCTGGTTCTGGTGCAGCAGCTCCTAAAAACAACTGAGCGATGGCCGTACGGGAGGTCAGACCCTGCTGATCTGATATTGAAGTCCAATCTGGAGCAGTGCTATCTTCTGCAGAACTGAATAGACCTGTGTAGTTCCAGCACCAATTTTAGCAACCAGAGCAACTGCAGAACAGTTGATCGGTGGGTGTGCAGGATCAGAGACTGATGGTCTGTCCTGGGGACAGGCCATCAATATAAAAGTACCAGCAACCCCTATAAAGGCGTTATCCCATGATTAATGTAAAAAATTAAAATTAGACATCATATAGCGCATGACAATCTTTCTCACAACGCTAGGACCAGCCCTGTACCTCACTTGGGTCCACAGATCTCCCCATTCAGTGCTGCAATTGTTCTGCTAGGTTTATTGCAAGCTGGCAGCTCAGTGCGCATGTCCATTCTCTGTTGGGTTGTCCTTTTGCTGCAGCTGGTAACATTTACAGGGTGGAACTGAGCATGTGCATCCACCTCAATGAGGTGGACAGAGAAATTATTAAAAAAAGCAAACAGCAGGTGGCGCTATACATAACATGGAATTACAAAAGTATTCAGATCCAGGTGCTGGTTTGAAAACTGTATCTGTTTCTTTTCTTTTTTTTCTTTTTGACAGGGTTGGAAAAGACACGGATACTACTGCTATTTCATTGGTACTTCTTCTAGTTCGTTTTCAGAAGCAAACAACACATGCAATAGTAAAGGAGCGTACTTGATGACCGTGGAAGACAGGTATGGATGGTAATAATTTTAATGTAAGCAAATAAAATGTATTCATTGTGTGATGAAAAGTTATACAGTTTTCTATCTAATATTCTTTTTGCATAAGTTTTTCAAAGGTTTTGACAATTTTTGCTTGCCGTCTGGCTCTCTTGGGGAAAGGCGGCTTACTTACTAGAAACAGTGCCACTCATGTCCAAAGTCTATATCCGGTATTGCAGTTCATCTGCATTCAAGTGCATGGGGCTGAACTGCAATACTTGATATTGTCCATGGATGGTGCTATTTATGGAGCTGGACAGCCTTGAAAATTGGAAATGTAATTTCGTGGATCAGGGGTGCACCACCAATGAGGTTAGGGGAGGCGATCGTCTCAGGCAGCACCAGGTAGGGGTAAGAGAGGGGCAGCGGAAGGGCCATGGGCTGAAGGGAAAGGGTTAGGTTAAGATGTTGGCATTAGGAAGGGGGGGGGGATGGCATTTTAGTTTTCGCCTCAGGCAGCAGAAAGGCTAGATGCACCCCTGTCGAGAATCAATAAAAAACGGACTAAGGTTTGGAAATGACATAAAATGATAAAAGAACCATTAATTACCTGTTCAGTCCAGAACTGCTCCAGTGCTGCTGCTATCGGCCAATCAATCAATGAGATGTATTTCCTGTAAGCTCAGACATCAGTGCTTTGGTCAGTGATTTCCATCAGTAGTTATGAGCCAAAACCAGTAGTGGAGTTCCCAGAGACATTCACTGATGAAAATTACTGACCATTCACTGGCCAAAATACTGATGTGGGAACTAGGCCTAATTCTGGATGTGACCTTAAATGGCCACTGTGATTTCTACATCAAGTTCATCAACTTTGCATAAATAAATAGTACATGTGAATGTAAGAAACTCTGTAATAAGTCCGTTTGGAGACACGATACAGCTGACAGCTCAATGAAGGATCACATTAGATGCTGCCCATAGAAGTTTATTGAGAGCGGAGGAGAGAGGAAGTTCAGAGCAACACACATCGACATGCTGCACATAAAAGTCTATGGAGAGAGGAAGGGTGAGAAAGAGTAAGCTCCTAGAAGGGGAAAAAATATTTTGTCTGATAAGATACATTACACAGTTTCTCATATTCACCTGTACTATTGATTTATGTAAACTTTGTTGAGAGCACAGTAACTAGCCATTTAACAATATAGTCATATATACAATTCCCTGTATCTGTGAATGGCATAAAATAATACATATAGCTTGAAATATCGGATCCTGCACCCCCTGTGGTATTTTGCAATCATCAGCGAACATATTGTCACAACAATCGGTTATCAGTCATTTCAGCAGTGCTGAGGCTGCATGTGTGTTCTCCAAACTTCCTGAAGACAGTCATCCCGAAGAAAGACGGTCTGATAAGGAAGAGAAAAGAGGTTATCAGGTTTAAAGGAAATGCAAGGGCATAAAAATCTCAATGGGAACGTAATAGGAGGGAGCTGCAAAGATAAGAAAGTCTGTCATGGGGGAGGGGGTTATCCTGAATTGTTTGCAGGACACTCAGGAGAATATTAAAAAAATAATAATTTAAAAATTGTAAATAATCTCCAATTATTTGTTAAACACAAGATTGATTACAAGTATTAGTAAAAAGGGCAGAAAAATAATGACAAAACAGCACCAAAACTAACATACTGATTGTAACTATGAATTAACTAACTGTTTTTAGACAACGTTATGTACAGAGCTAGTCTTTGACCACTGTATTTTGGCATTACTTAAAGTGTAACTAAACCTTCATAACAATTTTTAATCAATGTCCCTACTGCTCTAATAAAACTATTTCTAACATACTTTATTAATCAATTTTGTATTTTTCTCAGTCTTTTATCCCCCAAATTCACTGTGCTCTTAAAACTCAGATCTCTGTACACCGCTGACAGCTCCGTACGGAGTGTGAAATTTATGAATGTGGCCGCAGCAGCTCTGTGAGTACGGGCAGGGGTGCATACTGCTGCTCCTGCCCGTGTCCCTGGAGGATTACTAACTCCTGGCATACACATGGGTACTCTGTACCCATTTACTATGCCTGGATTAGCTGAGCAGAGCGGCTCCTGCTTCTGCCTGCTCTGCTAAGGTAAGAGTCCTGCATGTCAGCTCTTAGTTTAGCGGAGCAGGCAGAAGCAGGAGCCCGCTCCACTCAGAGTACCCATTTGCTATGCCAGGAGTTTTTAATCCTTTGGGGGGCACGGGCAGGAGCAGCAATAGGTGCTCTTGCCCGTACTCACAGCGCTGCTGTCCCATTCCTGAATTGAGCTGACAGCGGTGTACGGAAAACTGAGTTTTAAGCGCACAGGGAATGGTGAGCTTTAGGTAGGAAAAAGAGTAAGAAAAATACAAATTGATTCATAAAGTGTATTAGAAATAGTTTTATTAGGGCATTAATGACATCATATTAAAAATTGTTATTAGATAAGTTTATTAGATAAGTGATCAAAACAATGGAAACTGCAGTTAAAGGTTTCCAAATGTAAAATAATGCACTTGGGGAGAAGAAATCCTCTATCTGAGTATCGTATTGGCAGTTCTATGCTAACAAAGAGTTCAGAAGAGAAGGATTTGGGGGTAGTCATCTCTGACAGCCTCAAAATGAGTAACCAATGCAACAAGCAGAAAGAGGGAGATTGTGATCCCTCTGTATAGAGCTCTAGTGAGACCACATCTGGAATACTGTGTTCAATTCTGGAGACTTCACCTACAAAAGGATATTGCTAAAATAGAACGGGTCCAAAGAAGAGCTACAAAAATGGTGGAAGGTCTAAAGCATAGAACTTATCAAGAAAGACTCTGAGTTCTTAATATGTATAGTCTGGAGGAAAGAAGAGAAAGGGGGGCATGATTGAAACCTTTAAATATGTTAAAGGACTGAATAAAGTTCAGGAGGGAAGAGTTATTAATAAGAGACTGAACACAAGAACAAGGGGACACAATCTGAGGTTAGTTGGGGGAAAAATCAAGAACAACATTAGAAAATATTATTTCACTGAAAGAGTAGTAGAAGCTTGGAACAAACTTCCAGCAGAGGTGGTTGATAAATCCACAGTAACTGAATTTAAACATGCCTGGGATAAACATGTATCTATCCTAAGATAACAATAAAGGAATAATAAAAGGGCAGACTAGATGGACCAGGTGGTCTTTTTCTGCCGTCAATCTTCTATGTTTCTATGTTATAAAGGTTTAGTTACTCTTTAATCACTATATGGTGATACGGTGTATGTATTTTTTATGTAGCACTATTGTTGGCTCTGTGCAACATTTAGTTTGCGCTGTATAGCATTGTTAATATGGAAGCTGTGTGAAAAGCCAACCTAGCAAAAGTATGTCATCATACTGCATGGATCTAAAATTAGGCACTATACGGCACGGTTATTTGCACACTTTATGGGCACGGACTATTTGGGTACATAGGGGTCATTTATTAAGAAACATATGCCGCTTAATAAATGACCCCCATAGTGCTTAATCCATTTCAAGGCCTGCCCTGCTTCAACTTCTTCAACTGACCTTCTCTGCCACAGTGGCATTAATATATTGTATTTGCATCTTTTTTCCACCAGCTTCGCCATTTTTACCAAAAGTAGGGGGGGGGGTGTAGACACATTTACCAATATATGCCCCAGAAAACTCCCTTGCTGTTGTAGATTTAATTTTCTGACTCAGAACTCCCCCCAAAAAAACAATTATTTTGACGCATCATGCACCAACGGGGTTTGTTATTAGGACTTGCATAGGAAACACCAGTTTTTAAAGGGTTGTCTGGCCTTGGAGGTGACACCCCTGGGGTCCTGATCAGTGTCCCTGAACATAAAAGCCCCACCCACCTGTCATTGTTCTGAAGCTGCTTGTTCCCATGAATGATGTGGCCAATCACAGGCTCACAGTCACATTGACTAGAATGATGTACATCTGCAGGGACCCGAGACATCCAGGAATGGAGCTGCAGAGGGACTGCAGACAGGTGTTTGGGGCTTTTTATGTTGAGGGCCACAGGTTAGGACCCAAGGGGTTGTCACCAGAAAACCTCTTTAATATATTCCCCCCTATATGTCTAGAATAAATCTCAACTACCCTGTGTGTGTGTGAATTATTCTAAACAAATCAAATTCAACCCAAATTTTCCAAAAATTCAGATCAAACCCAAATCCAAATTTTGTTTAGGGTAAAAATTTCTCAAAAATTTTCAAATCAAAGAGCCTGGGATGAGTTGTATACAGTCCTGGAAGACCCAGAGGACTTTTCAGGGCAGTTGGTGCACTTTTGTTTCAGGCTGAATTTGATCAAATCGCCCAACCAAATCTGAATCGAATTTGATAAAAATTTGCTCATCACTAATGTGAATCTAAATTAAAACGTGACATAATGTTGGATTTTAATTACAGGTTTGAACAGGCCTATTTAACAAGTCTGATTGGGTTTAGACCAGAAAAATATTTCTGGACAGGGCTCTCTGATATGGAAGATAAGAACACTTTTAAATGGATCAACGGGGAAAAAGTGTTGTATACACACTGGAATGCAGACATGCCAGGTAAGTCTCTCCATGCTTGTTGAGTGTAGAGGCCCTTTGTGATCCAAGGGCTGTACTGTGTGCTCCAAACAAATCAGTTGTCCTCCAAACCTGCTCATCCCCTCTCACAGCATAAAAAGACAGTATATGCAGCTTCATCCCCTCCTCCTCCTCCCCTCTCACAGCATATAAAGACAGTATATGCAGCTTCATTCCCTCCTCCTCCCCTCTCCAGCATATAAAGACAGTATATGCAGCTTCATCCCTTCTCCTCCCCTCTCACAGCATATAAAGACAGTATATGCGCTTTATCCCCTCATCCCCCTCACAGCAAATAAAGACAGTATATGCAGCTGCACCCCCTCCTCCTCCCCTCTCACAGCATATAAAGACAGTATATGCAGCTTTATCCCCTCCTCCTCCCCCTCACAGCATATAAAGACAGTATATGCAGCTGCATCCCCTCCTCCTCCCCTGTCACAGCATATGAAGACAGTATATGCAGCTTTATCCCCTCCTCCTCCCCCTCACAGCATATAAAGACAGTATATGCAGCTGCATCCCCTCCTCCTCCCCTGTCACAGCATATGAAGACAGTATATGCAGCTTCATCCCCTCCTCCTACCACTCACAGCATATAAAGACAGTATATGCAGGTTCACCCCCTCCTCCTCCCCTGTCTTCAGTCTCTAACCCTCTACAGCCACCTATTATCCCCAGGGAAAGCTGGTTGTGGACAGCCATTCACTCAAATAAAAGGTTGACCATGTACTGCATGAACTGACCTGGTATACCAGAGAAGCTCTCAACTATAGATGGGACCCCCAAAAGGGTGATCTCCATCTATGACATCCATATTCCCTAATGGAGCATATGGACATGGTTGCCCCTCTCAAATGAAGTGATGTCTTTTTATGCCGCTATATGTACGATCGACAAGATTTACATGAACTGACTTTTCTATATGAACATATACAAACTTTTTAACTATTTTTGTTGCATTTTAAAGGCAGGAAACATGGCTGTGTGGTCATGAGAACTGGGAGGAAAGCTGGATTATGGGATGTGGTTAATTGTGATGAAAATGCCAAGTATGTGTGCAAGAAGTGGGCTCAGGGAGTGACGCCACCACCTCCACCAACTACCACAGCAGAACCAAAGTGTCCAACCGACTGGAAATCATCCAGTCGTGCATGTTACAAGGTATGGAGCACTGAGGATGAGAGAGTGAGAGACCATTTCTAAAATACAGACACATTTGGAAGGGGTCCAGGGAAAAAACATAGGGCCATAAGCAAAACTCAGAATGGTCCCCTTTCCCAATGAAAATCAGACATCCTATAGTACATGACAATCTCTTTCTAACAAAGCTAGAACCAGCCCTGTACCTCACATGGATCCAGAGATCTCCCCATTTATTGCTCTGCTAGATTTATATCAAGCTGACAGCTCAAGGGGAGTGTCTTTTCTGCTGCAGCTAAGGGGGCGTGTCTCGGCTCTCCCTATCACAGCTCAGGAGGCAGTTGAAAGATGAAACTGAGCATGTGCGGCCACCTCAGTGAGCGGGTCAAAGCAATAAGAAGAACAATCAAACAGCACTATACGGAAGCATTTAATAGAATAACTCAGTGGCTATGCTAGATTTTTAATTACAGGCAATATTTTTCATGGGACAACCCCTTTAACGGGCTATCCCACAACAAACATGCATCACCTATATACACCTAATTATATAATTACTCGAGATCCAACTAATTGGACCCCAGCTGATCACTAGAACAGGGATCCCGAGTTCCTGGAGAACTTTGAACAGAGTGTTGGTCACTCATGCATCCTATTGGAAGTCTAATGGACTCATCTACATCAGGAATGGAGCGGCAGGACACATGCACGACCACCGCTCCAATTATATGCACCTGGAACAGGAAATTGAGAACCCCTATTGTGGAAATTGGTAGAGGTACCGATGGTCAGACCCCAAGCAATCATATGATTTTCTAATAAACCATGTATATTCTGTGTATTTAAAATTTTGCTCACAGACCTTTATTACATCTGGCCCCTTTTAGTCCCGTGTATTGCATCCATAGGAGAGCTGAATAGGACTAAACATGACATCAGTCATTTGACTCTCATATGTGTCATGTGATCTTTAACTGCTTAAGTATCTAACAGAAGGTATCTAACAGGTGAATAGTAGTGTATTGAGGAGCAGAATATACCGTATATGGTATGCGTGTTGAGTTTAAATTTTATTTTTACAGTTAACTTTATTAACAACAGGACAACATCACCTAAAGACAGGCATCTATTTTACAACTCACCTACAGGCAGACTGCAATGTAAACGGACACAGTGATGTAGTTATTACAACTTGTCACTTGCCCTATTTTGTTATCCCATGGATGTGTCCTGTGCGCTGACATGTATGTCATGTAACCGTGTTGCTTACTGAAAGCCAGGAGTCACATGATGTGAAGGGTGTCACATGTGTGCTGCCATGTTCCAGTTATGCCATGGATACATTATACAGGGCCGATCCATGGGCTATACCATTCTACTCTATATAGAGGTCAACTGCCTAATAGTAAGGAATAGTAGGCCCAGTAAGAAAAGCTAAGCTAAATGTGTCATAAAAAATTGAATCTGTCAGTTAAAATCAGATAGTAGCGCATATCCTTTTTCTCTAATCTGTTTTTATTTTCTAATGCCAACTTTTTTATTTTTATATACTGAACATGATTATGGGGGCTGCCATCTTTCCTGAGCTCTTATTAACAGCATTTAGAAAGCACTAAGAAAATTCCTTTACGGCAGCCCCATGGTCCATAGACACAATGGTCAGGAGGGGATCTTATTGACTTCTATGGGAGAGTTTTCTAGGCATGCTCTGTGACCTGTGCAGAGGTCATTGTACAAGGAAATAATAGATAAGCTGTGATAATGACCTATTGTGAATGGTGGATCCTGTCTTATCTATACACAGAGGTAATATCATTACAGGAAGTATTAGAATGACAGATAAGCAGATAACTACGGTAAAGTGATCTGTACAGACCAAGAAGTGGTGCCTACTATTATTCCATCATAGGGGCTCAATACCGGAAAAAAACTCTTCAGTTTTGTCCCCATTCATTGTCAATGGGGACAAAACTGAACTGAAGACAACGGAATGCTCCTGAAAGCATTCCGTTCCGTCTTCAGACCGGAGAACATCCGTCATGACCCCCAATGCAAGTCAATGGGGACGGATCCGTTCAATGTGACACACTAGTAAACGGATCCGTCCTCCATTGACTTTCAATGGAGTTCATGACGGATCAGTCCCATCGATGTGGGCATCTGCACTAAAACGGATCCGTCATAACCCCAATGCAAGTCAGTGGGGATGGATCCGTTCAGTGTGACACTCTAGTAAACGGATCCATCCTCCATTGACTTTCCTCAATTGAGATTATGACGGATCCGTTCCAGCGATGTTTAAAGATAATACAACCCCTTCACCCGCCGGATCCGTAGTAAAGGCTAATGTGAAAGTAGTGGTCAGTGCGAAAACTGCAGGATTTTTTTTCTGCTTAAATATAGATAGTAACATGGAAAATTAAAAATAACAATCAAACATTCTTTAAAAACATGTTAAGCATAAAAAACATGATTTAATCATTAGGACATTTTCTGATGATACATTTCCTTTAAATTGGAACATCTGGAAATTCCCTTGAAGGATGTGATTGTTCCACCATTCATAGATAAAACTGTACTGCTGATGTGGGAATAAAACAAATGTAAGCCAAAGCTAATCTGGCAAAGTCTGTACCAGGATTTCCTATTTATTTTGTGCTCTAATTTTACAAATTGGTCCATCTGTATTTTCCTACAGCATTACCAGAAAGAAGCTAGCGAGAAGAAGTCATGGTTTGACGCTAAGAACTTCTGCAGAGCAATCGGAGGTGACCTGCTGAGTATCACAGACAAAGAGGAAGAGCAGGCCGTGTGGACCATGATGATGTAAGTAGTTCTGGATTTATGAGGAAGAGAAATAAGATGTATATGCTACGTGTTTAAGCTGCTGTGAAAAAGTATTTGTTCCTTTTATTGACTTAGTTAAAGAGGACCTTTCACCACTTTTAAAAAATCAAACTACACTATGTACCTTATAGTGTATCCCCCTCTGATGGCAGCGGCGCCTTTTTTTTTTCAAAAGGTCCCCCGGTGGCTTCACACGGCCCCCCGTTCTTCTGTCGGGCTTTATGTAAATTCAGAAGCATCGGAACAGGGAGGAGGAGACTCCCTGTTCCTCAATGGGCGTTGCTTCTGCCCTGCTGTGAGCGCTGTCCAATCAGAGCGGACCGCTCACAGCAGGGTTGAACTCCTTCGGCCCTGCTGTGAGCGGTCCGCTCTGATTGGACAGCGCTCACAGCAGGGCAGAAGAAACGCCCATTGAGGAACAGGGAGTCTCCTCCTCCCTGTTCCGATGCTTCTGAATTTACATAAAGCCCGACAGAAGAACGGGGGGCCGTGTGAAGCCACCGGGGGACCTTTTGGAAAAAAAAAAGCGCCGCTGCCATCAGAGGGGGATACACTATAAGGTACATAGTGTAGTTTGATTTTTTAAAAGTGGTGAAAGGTCCTCTTTAAAGGGGTTATCTCATGATTATTATAAAAAATGAAAATCAGACATCATGTAGTACATGACAATCTCTTTCTAACAAAGCTAGAACCAGCCCTGTACCTCACATGGATCCAGAGATCTCCACATTCATTGCTCTGCTAGATTTATATCAAGCTGACAGATCAAGGGGAGTGTCTTTTCTGCTGCAGCTCAGGAGGCGTGTCCATGTTCTCCCTATCACAGCTCAGGAGGCAGTTCAAGGATGGAACTGAGCATGTGCGGCCTTCTCAGTGAGCAGGATAAAGAAATAAAAACAAACAGCAGGTGGTGATATACATATACATTTCATTGAATAGCTCAGCGGCTATACAAAATTTTTAATTACATGCAATTACAAAAGTATTCAGATCCAGGTGCTAGTTTGAAAACTGTATTTTTCTTGGGACAACCCTTTTAAGAGACGACCCCTCTCAAAAGGTGGCCACCAGAGTGCTTAGCTACTGTGGCACTCGCTCCAGGTATCCCCGTAAATTGCTGATTTGGCCATGGAAAGCCCTGTCTGTGCAAACGTATCCCAGTCGTAGTGTAGGGTGCAGGTGGGTGCTGGCAATAGCAGTTTCTTGCAGATATACTCAGGGTAACAAGGAGGTCAATCTGGACCAGAGACACAGATTTACAGTTTCCATAGCAGGCAGCTTAATTGTACTTAGTAGAGATGGGCAAATCCATTTGTTCATCATACAGAGTTATTGAGCAGAGAGGGGTTGTCAGTCAAGGTCACCCAAGAGGTTCCCTAATCCCTCTTAATTGACAAGGCAGGACATCTTGGCTGGCCCTGTCAATCTCATGTCTGTGCCATTGCTCTGAGTAGTGGCACAATCAGAGAGGCTCTGCTACTTCTACCAGAGCTGTGACTGTGCATGCGCCGATACACTTGTGGGTACTCTAGAAGTGTAGTAGCGCGTAGTATGCACAGTTGCTGCTCTTGTAGCCAGGTACCGACAAGTATAGCGGTGCATGCACGGTCACTGCTCTGGTAGCCAGTTACCCAGAAGTGTTGAAGCTTAGCGGCTTTCTTCTCTTGCTGTGACTTGAGGACCTTCTTAGCCTGGTCACGTGACCACAAGCTCCTTTGCAGCAAACCCATTGGGGAGCTGGAGCGAAGGGTGGGAGTGGTAGTGGCTGTGACTATATGAGCCATTACAGTGGCTTCCCTCAGGCCATTGCTCCCTGGAGTCAGTGCAATGAAGGAGGGACACCCTATATTCCCTCTGGGCACTCTCTGTAGCTATCTGATGGTAGTTTGGGGGTGCCCTCGATGCTAAATGTCCCTGTGGGTGCAAGGCAGGGCATGAAATGATGCAATGGCCAGCGTAGTGTGGCAGGAATCAATAACCAGGTCTGGTTTAACAAAACAAATGTTCTTCTTTACTTGAACGCAAAATAGGAGTTGTAGTCAATCCAGCTACACTTTGCTTGTGCTGTATTATCACACATACATCTGCGTGGAAAAAAAACTGGTAATCTGCATTGTGTGCAGGCGTCCTAAGGCAGCTTTCAAACTGGAGAGTGCCATGCTCTGGACTCTCAGAGCAGCTCCCGTCCTGACCTCCCGGGGTCGCATAGCATTATATTAATCTATAACGCTTTTAGTTCTGGAATGTATTGGATAACACTGACAGCATTATGTCAGTGTTATCCAATACATTATATACCTCTAAGGGTTACATAGCATCATAAATCAGTATAATGCTATGCAACCCCGGCAGTGCTGGGAGGTCAGGACAGGAGCTAAGCTGCGAGTCCGGAGCGTGACACTTCCTCGTCTAAAAGCGGCCTAAGTGTCAAGCAAACTATTGCTGCGTCTGTATAAACATCCACAGTCTTACTAATGCTGATACTTTCTACCTTTTATCTTCTGTACCAGAAATGATGGCATCTATCGTCAAGTCTTTTGGGTTGGTCTACAGAACACTAACGTGGATGAAGGCTTCACATGGTCGGATGGCTCACCTGTAAGTCTCGAATTTTTAATGGTATAGGAGTGCATTGTCTCATCGGTCGTGCACCGCAGAACATGGGGAAAAACTGTGCATGATGTATCGTGAATTATCCGCTGCTTGTTTGTGATGCAGAGATGTCTCTACAGTAAAATAAAAAAAATAAAATAAAAAAAAAATTGCCGCACTTTCAGAGTGCATATGGTTTTGTCACGCCCCACACTAAGGTATATACCCCAAGGGATATTGGGCTTTCAGTAGAGAAGTTATTCACTGTGTGATTATAACAAGTACATACCGTACATTATTCCAGTATAAGGTTCTGCATTGTGCCTTTCAAGATCTCTGCTTGCTGACATTGAATGGGAATCATTTTTTATTTCCAGTGGATACAAATCTGTCCTGAGACCTGCAAGTGCATGGTTGGTGACAGTACATCCGTGTGATCATCACATGACCAGACATTCGCATTGCCCACATGACATATATTTTTTTATAAAATATATTATTATTATTATGATGATTATTAATAATAATACTAAATATTTTATATTATTTCTTTTCTTGATTTTCTGTAGCTGAATTATGAAAACTGGGCATATGGAGAGCCCAACAACTACCAAGGGATGGAGCTCTGCGGGGAGGTGAACACCGATCATCGGCTGTCCTGGAATGATAGGCATTGCGATACTCCGCAGAACTGGATTTGCGAACTTAGAAAAGGTACAGCCAATATCCAGCACATGCCCAATCTATATCACCAGATGTAAAGTTATTCAATGATACCCCAACATCCCCAGATAAAAACGCGGCTCTGAGGATGATACAGTGGTGTCATTTTAAATTTGGTATCCTGTGGGTTAACAAGGTTGTTTGAAATTGGAAAAAGGGTCTGTTAAACAGCGCCCCTCTGACCCACAGGGTGTGTCTGGTTCTGCAATCACTTGAATGAGCATAAGCTGCAATGCTAGACACAGCCATTGATCAAGAGTGGCGCTGTTACTGGAAAAAGAGCTGACTTTTTTTTTCCTCTGAGTTTAGAAGGAATTTTGAGATTGCAGTGATTGCACAAGACTATTGATTTTCACTTCACATTTTTGTTCTGGCCATCTTCCAGGTTTCTTTGTTTATAGTAAATACAGTGGTTTAAAATGCATTTTGATGTTTTTGTTTTTTTCACCATAAAAAACTTACTGTAACCTAGAAATTCATGAACTGAGCGCATCACAATCCCCTGAACGACTCGAATGCAGACATTTATTGATTGTGAAATACTGTTTAGTCTTGTTTTGTGAAGTAGACATGGTGCTGCCACAAACAAAAGGACTCATGCACGCGGTCGTTGCCCGGCCGTGACCATATTGCGGCCCGGATACGGCGGTTCTGCAATACACAGGCACCAGCCGTGTGCACCCTGCATTACGGATCACAGACCCATTCACTTGAATGGGTCTGCAATCCGGGAGATGCGATATGGAATGGAAGCATGGATCGGAAGCCTATAGAAGCACTACGGAGTGCTTCCGTGGGGTTTCTCTCTGTGCCTCCGCCCCGCAAAAAATAGAACATGTTCTATTTTTTTGCGGTGCGGACGGATCACGGACCCATTCAAGTTGCATGGGTCTTGATTCGTCCAGCCTGCCACACGGATGTTGCCCGTGCATTGGGGACCGCAAATTGCGGTGCACAGTGCATGGAACGGCTGCACGACAGCCATGTGCATGAGCCCTAAGTGCTCATGCACATTAACGTATTTTCATTCCGTGTCCGTTCTGTTTTTTTTCCAGACCGTATGCGGAACCATTAATTTCAATGCGTCAAACAAAATGGAAGTTACTCCGTGTGCATTCCGTTTCCGAATGTCCGTTCCACCCAAAAAAATAGAACATGTCCTATTATTGTCCACATTACGGACAAGGATAGGACTGTTCTATTAGGGGCCAGCTGTTCCGTTCCGCAAAATACGAATGCACACTGATGTCATCCGTATGAGCCCTAAGGCTACTTTCACACTTGTGTTGTTAATTCCGGTACTGAGATCCAGCAGAGGATCTCAATACTGGAATAAAATGGATCCGTTTTGATTTTGCACATTTCCCATTTTTATGACCAGACACAAAACCTCCGCTTGCAGCGGTCACAAAATAGAAAGCTGCCGGAACTGAAGACATCCTGATGTATCCTGAACAGATCTCTTTCTATTCAGAATGCATGGGGACAAAACAGTAACATTTTACTAAGATCCTCTGCCAGATCTGAATACCAGAAACCAACAATGCAAATGTGAAAGTAGTTTAAGGTTTCCAACTAAGGGTTGATGCACACGACCGTATGTATTTTGCGGTTCCCAAACACGGATCCGCAAAAAATACGTATGACGTCCGTGTGCATTCCAGAACAGTTGGCCCCTAATAGAACAGTCCTATCCTTGTCTGTAATGCGGAGACAATAATTGGACATGTTCTATTTTTTTGCAAAATGGAAATACGGAAACGGAATGCACGCGCAAAACGTTTTTTGTGAACCCATTGAAATTAATGGTTCTGCATAGGTCCGTAAAAAAAAAAAAATGGAACGGACACAGAAAGAAAATAAGTTCATGGGCATGAACCCTAAGTGTGTAGTTTTATGATAAGGAGCAGCTTTTAAGAGTTGTAATGCTGACATCTAGTGGTCAGAATTGGTATAGGCCTTAGAAGGTAAACCATTAATGGAAAAGTTGCAAAGCCCAACGCGTGATCGTGTTATGTAGATAGGCAAAGTTTTTGGAATGAAAGAGGAGCTGTCACCTCTCCTGACACGTTTATTTTAGCAACTACTTGCATCCCTTGTGTAATTATAATAATAATTCTGGAACATCTATTCCTGATTCTACGTTGTACCGTTCATTTGTTATTCCTTCTAGAAGTTATGAATTGCTAGGGGTTTGCAATGTAGGTCCAGCTGGGTATTACCAGTTGGCAAGGTGTGTCCCTGCACAGTCTGACAGTGGCATCTCTGATTGGATAGTGTTAGGGTTCATGCACACGAACGTGTGCAGTCAATGCCCGTTCTGTGGACCATAATTTGCGGACCACAACGCACGAGCACTGACAGTGGGGCCGCCGGATTCGGATCATAGACCCATTCATTTGAATAGGGTCTGCGATCCGCATCCAACAGTCCGCATCGCAAAAAAGTTGTGCTTGTGGTACTTTTATGAGGTGTGGAGGCACAGCCAGAAACACCATGGAAGCACACCGTAGTGTTCCAATCATTGCCTCCGCTCAACATCTCCTGGATTGTGGACCCATTGAAGTGAATGGGTCCGCGATCCGTGATGCAGGCTGCAAACGGCAGGTGCCCGTGTATTGCGGACCCGGCGTATGCGGGCAGCAATACGGGCACGGGCCGGCACCGGTCGTGTGCATGAGCCCTAAAGCCTCATTCACACGTCTGTGTCCGTGCTGAAATCCGCGAGCAGGTGGTCAGTGAGGCATCTGTGAAGCTGTCCATGAAGGATCCGTGTTGGGTCCATGTGTCCGTTTTTTGCTGTCCGTGTTGCATCCGTGTTTCACTGACACTGAACAGCGGAAAAATAATTTTCAAAGCATCTCTTCCTAATGATCCGTGGTTTTCACGGACCAATAGACTATAATGGGCATGAGGGATCCGGGAGCATGGATCAAGATAGGATATGCATCCATGCTAAAAAAAAACGGAACCACGGACCTTCATGAAACACTGATGTCTGAACACACATATTCAAATAAATGGGGACGTGTGCTGTCCATGGAGAACGTACAGCACATGTCCATGAAACACTGACGTGTGAATTAGTCTGTGCAGGAACTGGTAACACTCAGCTGATACTTAATTGCAGACGGCTTGTAATTCATTCATAACTTCTAGTAGGAATAATAAAGGAATGACACAACATAGAGACATAAGAATAGATGTTCCAGAATTGTTATTACATGGGGAATTCATGAAGATATTAAAACAGGCATGTCAGGAGAGGGGAGAGGTCCTCTTTAACCCCTTCGCGCCCAGCGCCGTACATGTACGGCGCTGGGGCGATGCGGGCACATGGCGCCCGCTCGCAAGTGCGGCGGGCGTCATGGCCGGCAAGTCTCTGCTGTTTCTAACAGCAGAGACTTGCTGCTACTTACCGCCATCGGCGGCGTCTTCCTGGGAGTTTAGATGCTGTGATCACACGTGATCACGGCATCTAGTTGCGTCTCAACCCGGAAGCATTCACTTCCGGGTGGTGTACAGACACCCCGTGTGGCCAATCGGGGTGTCTGTACACCATATGAAAACTGTAATCCTCTCTGGTGAGGATTACAGTTTTCAAAGTGCAATTCTTATTCTGGCCACTAGATGGCAGGCCAGGATAAGAAATTAGCAATTCTTGGATTTCTGAGTCTATAAAATCCCTGATTGCTCATAAAGAAAAAAAAAAAAGCCACAATATATAAGCCCATATTTGAGCTTTCAAATAGTAAAAAAAAAATAAAAAAAATGTTAAAAAATATATAAAAAATAAAAAAGATATAAAAGTTCAAATCACCCCCCTTTCCGTATAATTAAAAAATATTTTTTTTCCCGCTTCCCACTACACCGTATGCAATATTAAATGGTGGCGTTGGAAAGTACAACTTGTCTCGCAAAAAACAAGCCCTCATACATCTATGTGAACAGAAAAATAAAAGAGTTATGGCTGTTTGAAGGCAGGGAGCGCAAAACGAAAATGCATAACCGAAAAAACCTCCGGGCGCGAAAGGGTTAAAGTGAAATTCAATTTACGCATATGGGCACAATTTATGTTGCACTATTAGGGCTCATGTATTTATTTTTTGTCCGTGCCTGTTCCGTTTTTTTTTGCAGCCTGTATATGGAACCATTCATTTCAATGGGGCTGCAAAAAAAAAAAAAAAAGGGAAATGAATGTGTGCATTCTGTGTCCGTATATATCCGCTAAACGACTAATGAGAAAAAAATAACATAAAATTAAAAAAAATGATTAAAAAAAGTTTTGGCATAATTCATGTACAGCATTTTACAAAATATTTAACCCTTTGAAAAAAATTGACAGCTCGTGACATTTCTGGCTGTACAATATCTTCCGCCAGTCTCTGCCAAGTAAACATTTGCAGGCTTTTTTCATTAGACAGAACAGATGCGTATCTCCAAAATTACAGCGGTGGTAACAAAAGTTGAAAAGGGCAGAGAGCTAATAACAACAGGACTGAAAGACGGATTAAAAGTGCGCTACCTGTGACTAGCATGAAAATGGCTAACCATAGTATTCCTTTCTTATAGCAATAAAACATTCATACGGGAAAGAAATCCCGTGAGGAGACAGATTGATCGCTAGGATATACCGTAGCTCCATGATCAGTGGGCATCTGATTGATGGGAGTCGAAAGGTCCAAGGCCCCATCAGAGGATCCTTTCAGATGGATGAGGACAGGTCATCTACTGTATATCACATCGGTGGGGGTCCGACTCCCAGCAACCCCCGCCGATCGGCGGTTTGAAAGAACCGCTGCATGCGGTATCCTTACAGCATACCAAGCACAGCGCCATACAATATATAGTGGATGTGCTTGGTATTGCAGCTCAGCCCCAGTCACTTGAATCGTACTGAGTTGCGCCTAGGTCATGTGACCAATGGACGTGTTGTCACTGGCCTAGGAAGAGGTTGCAGCTCTCTGCAGCTGATCGGTGGAGGGAGCCAGGTGTCAGACCCCCAATTATCTGATATTGATGACCTATCCTGAGGACAGGTCATCCATATTTTAGTCTTGGAAAATCCCTTTAACCCCTTCGCGCCCAGCGCCGTGCTGGCCAGTTCTTTAAAGATGGCGCCTGCTCCTGAACAGAGTGGGCGCCATAACCACGGGTGGCCTGCTGTTTCTTATAGCAGACACCCGCGGCTGATGTCAGCAGTAATGCCGATCTCCGACATTTAACCCCTCAGATGCTGTGGTCAATCCTGACCACGGCATCTGAGCGTGTGAAACCCCAGAAGCGCACGCTTCCGGTGGTTCTCCAGCTTCCCTGTGTGGCGATCGGAGGAGCCGGAGCATGTGTGCAGCAGCCCCTGTCTTTGTGAATGGCAGGATCAAAAAGACATACACACCCCAGAATGGTATCAATGAAAAGTTCAGATCGCCCCGCAAGAAATGAGCCCCCATACAACTCCGTACACATAAATACCAAAAAGTTATAGGGGTCAAAATATGGTGACCAAAAAAATAAAACCGATTTTTTCCAACCTTATAATTATTTTATCACTATCAAAACGCAAGAAAAACTATACATATATCGCCGGATTCGTACTGACCTGTAGAATGAAAGTAACTGATCAGTTTTATCGTACAACGAACGTCGTAAAGAAAAAAAACCATAAAACTGTGGCAGAATTGCTTTTCTTTTTTTTTGCAATTTCACCCCATTTGGATTTTTTGTTCCCACTTCCCACTACACCATATGCAATATTAAATAGTGGCATTGGAAAGTACAACTTGTCCCGCAAAAAACAAGCCCTCATACAGCTATGTGAACAGAAAAATAAAAAAGTTATGGCTCTGTGGAGGCAGGGAGCGCAAAACGAAAACGCAAAAACAAAAAAACTCCAGGGCTAAAGGGATTGAAGTGAACTGGTCACTTCCCTTGACGAATACAATTCTGGAAAATCTATTCTTTCTACCTTTGTTATTACTCCTGGAAATGTATGAATAACATTTTTTTTTTTTGCCACCCCCTTTGAAATGAATGGGTCCACATCCAATCCGCAAAAAATGTGGATCAGATGAAAACCAAAATTACTGTGAATGGGGCCTAAATTGACAGTTGGGTGTTCACAGTTGGGGGTGTGCCCCTACACACTCACATAATCCAGTCAGTGCCGACAGTATCAGATTGTGCAGTGACATGCCCTTTTGACAAGTTATTCATGAGTTTCCAGACAAAATAACTAAGATTTTTAAGTAAAGATGCCTCAGAATACAAGGTGGTGGTGGGATTATCCAACAAAATTCTAGCTTCCTGCAGTCACCACTAGGGGGAGCACTGGGGCTTTACTGCACACTGCTTATACATTGAACTCATTGACAAAACAGTGTGCAGTAAGCTCCTGCATACCGCCTGAATTTTATCATTAATGTGCTATGTCTCTGAAGAAAATTTGGAGCTTTTCAGAAGCACGTCAGTTTGAAAATAAATCGTAATAAAGCTATTTTACCAGCTACATTACAAGTACTGTGCCTCAACTTGTAACGATGAAACAGGTATGAGGTGGGCACAGGGACTGTATTCTTGTCCAGAAACCCCAGGTTCTAGTACAGTTACAATGACACTGTTATTTTATTCCTAGGTGCAACATTATTGCCAGAACCCACCAACTCCCCGCTTCCTGGTAAGTTGTTTTTTTGTTTGCTTGTTTTTTTTTATATATGTGATCTGGTTCAGCCTTTGGGAATTTGTCAGTAATAAATTCTATGGATGTCATATATAAAAAAAATAAAAATAGGAATAATGCACGAACCATATAACCAATAAATTAAAAACTGTATGGGAGGTGAGATTGCATACTGCAGGGTTGGACAAATTCACTGGGCATTTATGGAGGGGTCAGAATCTCATGTCATACAAGGTAAAATTCTAGTCGCTCTCAGCCACCACTAGGGGGAGCTCACTGCATAGAGATAAATACCGTCCAAAGTGAACCCCGAGATTGTAAACCACAGGGTTGGACTAATTCATTGGGCATTACCCAAGGGTCCAGCATGTTACACGTGCCCACAGCCCTCTACCTAATGGGGTTGTCCAGGTTCAGATCTGAACATGGACACAACCCGATCTGCTCTCATTCACCTTGAATGAGTGGAGCATAGGAGTTTTTCACACTCCGATGCTTTCTCTTACCTTGCGCTGAATTGAGCAGATCAAGGGAATTTTCTTGAGAACCGGCGATGTACCGGGCTCTCCATGGCTAAGCTAGGCGGAGGCTTCCACCCAGCGCTAAAGACTGCCTATCAGAGCCGATAACGTCACTGGGATCACTGCTAGGTGGAAGCCTCTGCCTAGCAGTGTCCAAAAGTAAACAAACAGCCCTTGTCCTGCGCGATTCAGTGCAGGGCAAGGGGGAACATTGGGGCGTAAAAAGCTTAGATGCTCCACTCATTCATGGTGAATAAGTACAGATCAGGTGGTGTCCGAGTTCAGCTCTGAACCCTGACAACCCCTTTAAGTACATAACTGTATATCTTTATGGAGGGGTCAGAACTTTGAATCTCCTGCTTCATGTCATAAATGGTAAAATTCTAGTCGCCCTCAGCCACCACTAGGGGGAGCTCACTCCATAGAGATAAATACAGTATAAAGTGAGGTGCTGAACTCCTGTTCCTAATACAAATCCACTGCATTTTCTTGCAGACATCACTAGGGGAGCTCATTGCAAATCGATTTTACAGTTTCCATTGAGTTCAATGATAACTGTATACATTTTAACTTTTATAATATGCAATGTGAGGGGAAGCAGGCGATTTAGAACAATATGGGGGAGATCTATCAATGTATTTATGCCTATTTTCTGGTGTGAATACATTGAGAGATAGGATGATTAGAGTGAGCACCACATTTATGAAACACCTGCTCCACTTTTTGTGACATGTTAGTTGAGTAAAGTGGGTGAGGTGGTGAGTGTGTGTTGTTGTTTTTTTTTATTTAAAATTCACTTTTAAAATTCACTTAATATAACTTTATCAGAAATATCACATGGATGACGGGGGGGGGGGGGGGTTGGGGTTCTCATACTAAATTTTGTTATGGGAACTATGACATCTGCTCCCCTGGTTGTGAGAACACATGTGCTGCAATGTTAGAAAACAAGCACCAAGTGCAGCCATGAATATAGGAAGAGGGCATCTCCAGGGTGGTTAGGACTGTGGTGTTCAAGCTACATTTGAAAGGGGCCTAATTTTTGTCTTTACTATGGGAATCTGTATTCCGACGTAGCATTTTAAAGGGGTTATCACATCAATAATGTAAAAAATTAAAATCTTACATAATCTAGTACAAGACAACTTATTTCTAATAAAGCTAGAACCAGCCC
This sequence comes from Rhinella marina, assembly GCA_900303285.1. NCBI lineage: Eukaryota > Metazoa > Chordata > Amphibia > Anura > Bufonidae > Rhinella > Rhinella marina. The sequence continues at coordinate 51,983 of ONZH01010615.1, forward strand.
TGTACCTCACATGGATCCAGAGATCTCCCCATTGATTGCTCCAATTGCTCTGCTAGGTTTATTAGCAGGCGTGTCCTTTCTCAGGGGGCATGTCTTTACTGCTGCAGCTAGTGGCAGTTAAATCATGAAACTGAGCATGTGCTTCCGTCTCTGTGAGCAGGAGGGGCAAACAGCAGGTGGCGCTCTACAGATAGATTTCAGTGAATAACTCAGTGGCTGTAATATATTTTAGTTACATGCAATTACAAAAGTATTCAGATCCAGATGCTGGTTTGAAAACTGTAGAATATTTTTTTGTGGGACAACCCCTTTAAGTAAATATCCAGTAAATTACTTTGCAAGGGGGTGGAGTGACCCCCTACAGACAAGTTTGGGGCCAGTGCTACTCTTTTATTTAATATGATTTATTGCCAGGTATGAACAATGTCTGGTGGATTGTTTGCCCTTTTGGGGTATGTTCACACTGAGTTTGCAGTGTCCATTATGCAGAAACTCCTGGTTGCAGATGCCAACCAAGGTTCTTCTCGGCATCTTTTGAGCCGGTATATATCGGTATACCAATTATTTAACTGTAGATAAAAGTTCAGGATAGGTCATCAATATCAGATCGGCGGGGGTCCCAGGATCAGTTGTATGAGGAGAGTCTCTTCCTGCTCACTGCTGTTGTCTATGCACAGCCCGGACAACCCCTTTAAGGGTGGGTTCAAATCACGTTTTAAAAACGTATATACTTTTTTTACGACGTTTAAAAAAAAAAGGTTTTTTTTTTTTTTTTTACAAAGGAACTCTATGGTGAATAGATGCCAATGTATTGCATTAGTCTGAGACATCCGTTTAACGTATAAGTATACATTTTTTGTATTCGTTAAACGGATGGGAAAAACTTCATGTGAACCCAGCCTTGCATGTTTGTTAGTGGCCACCCAGTGGTTGCAATGCGAATTGCAGACGGTCAAAACTGCTTCTGCCTTCTGTCTCAGTGGTTGGCGATTAAGGGGTTAAATGGTTGGCTGTGTAATTTTTGTCAATTTTTTTTAACCAAATTTATTGCATTATTATTATCTATCTTTTATTTGTCAGATTTTGATCGTACAAGTGACGGGTGGATAATTCGAGACGACAGACAGTACTACATCAGCCAGGAAGACGTATCCATGGATAAAGCACGGGAATTCTGTAGACGTAATTTTGGCGATCTCGTCACCATTAACAGCGACACTGAAAGAAGATTTCTCTGGAGATATGTAAGCTCTGAATGTTGATATATATAAGTATCTAGAAGAGTAGAATAGGTGATAGGAAGGCTTCCATAGACATGTGACAGCGACAAATATAAGTTCCGGCCTCTGAATCCCCTACTTATAGATGAGAGCCCTCCCCTCTCCCGAAATGCGTGTTTTAGTAACTACTTGCATTTCCCATGTAATAACATATTAGTAGTAGGGTTGAGCAAACCCAAACAGCACAAACTTTGTGAGTTCGGGTACTCGGACCCGAACCCGGACTTTTTCACTGAAATTCAGGTTCGGTGTTCGGGTGATTTTATTATTTTCTACTATAACATGGTTATAATGAAAAATAATAGCATTCTTAAGACAGAATGCTAAATAAAATGGCCATTAAGGGGTTAAAATTAATTTTAAAAAAAACTGACCTCATCAATTTGATCGCGCAGCCGGTATCCTCTTCTTTCTTCTTTCTGCAGGACCTGCAAAAGGACCTGCGATGACATCACTGCGCTCACCACGTGGTGAGCACGGTGACGTCATCGCAGGTCCTTTTGCAGGTCCTGCAGAAAGAAGAGAATACCGGTTGCACGATCAAGTGGATGAGGTGAATGGGTTTTTTTTAATTATTATTTTTAACCCCTCAATGGCCATTTTATTTAGCATTGTGTATTAAGAATGCTGTTATTTTCTATTATAACCATGTTCTAATGGAAAATAATAAGTGAAGTTCGGGTCCCCATTGACTTTAATGGGGTCCGGGTTTGGGGTGAAGTTCGGGTCAAGTTCAGGTCCTGAACTTCCATGGGTTCACCCATTTGCCATATAACTCTATTTTGTGCCATTCCTCTACTATCCCTATGAATGAATTACTAGCACTCTGCAATAAAAGTCTAGCTGGGTGTTACCAGTTGGGGTGTGTCTCTGCACAGTTTGACACTGGCAGCACTGATTGGATAGTGTCAGACTGTGCAGGGACACCCCCCGCCCCCCGGTAACTCTCATCTGGCCCTTTATCGCAGACTGCTGACAATTCATTCACAAACATCTATTCGGAATAATAGAGGAATGGCACAAAATAGAGTCATAAGAATAGATGGTCCAGAATTCATGGGAAATGGAGGAAGTTACAGACAGAAGACAGAAAAAAGAAATATTTAGGGCTCATGTACACGACCGTATGTATTTTACGGTCCGCAAAATCTGGGTGACATCTGTATTGCATCCGTTTGTTTTTTTTGCGGATCCATTATAACAATGCCTGTCCATGTCCGCAAAACAGACAAGAATAGAACATGTTCTATTTTTTGCAGAATGGACATGCGGACATACAGAAACGGAATGCACACGGGGTCATTTCCTTTTTTTTTTGCGGACCCACTGAAGAGAATGGTTCCACATAGGGACCTGTAAAAAAAAAAAAAAAAAAACCGGAACAGAAATGGAAAAAAATATGTTTGTGTGCATGAGCCCTAAAGGGGTTATCTGGATTTTTGTATTGATGGCTTATTCTCTGGATAGGTCATCGATGTGAGATCGGCGGGGGTCTGATTCCCACCACTCCCACCATCAACTGTATAAAGAGGCCATGACACTCACCTGAGCTCCAGTGATTGCTGTGGCCTCCTAGCGAAGCGCCATCAATTTGATAGTGGATGTGCTTGATATCGCACCTCAGCACCATTCACTTGAACCTAGGTCACGTGACCTCAGGACAGTCCATCAATGTCTGATCGATCTGACAACTCACACCCCCGAGTAACTGCAGAGTACTTATTTATAGAGAATTTCTCTGCTCTCCTGACAGATTTGTTGTCGTAAATAACAGCATTCCCCATAAAATCACAAATCAGGAATGTCTTTCTGTAAAACCTCACACATTGTATGATTCCTCTGTTATTCCTCCTGCAAAATTTATTGACAAGAAATTGACAACCGGGTGTTACTGTTGTTCTCAAAGTGTTGTGTTCCTGTGTAGTCAGACTGGGCAGACACACACTTTCAATTGGTAATAGCAATGAATTAATGTATTCATACATTACTAGGAGGAATAACAGAGCAACGGCACAACATGCAAAACTATAATTTTTTTATTTCATGGGTTATTATTTAGTAATCCAGGCATGTCAGGAGAGGGGATCGGTCCTCTCCATTCAACCACCATTTAGCTCAGATTTTTTTTTTGTAGTTTGCTTTGACGTTGTATAATATTATCGCTACATGAACAACATTTTGTGGGTCATTTATTAAGACCGGCGTTTTAGACTCCGGTCTTAATAACCCCTATACCTGGTGGTGGATCCGCGGGCGCAGGCCTCTCCATAACTTCAGAGGATTTAGCGCCGCATCTAAATGTAAGACAGCTTCCGAGCTGTCTGACATTTAGACCTTTTTCTATGCCTAAAACCGCCCTGTCCGCCTTTATGCCACGCCCACTTTTTTTAGACCTGGCTTGAGCGGGGAGAAGTCCTTTGCCCCGCAATCTGCGCCACAAATACACCTAAATTAGGTGTATTTCTGTTTAATAAATGACCCCCTTACTTACCAGCTCAGGCTGAGATCCAGTCGGAATCAGGATTCAATGCATCCTGAGCGAAGACACTCACCTTCATGTTCTTTTTCCTTCTTTTTATGTTTTTTTTTTCCTCCCCCATTTAGGTCTTAAAGAACGGGAAGAGCGATTCTTATTTTATTGGCTTGCGTCTGTCCGTGGACAAGGAGTTTAAGTAGGTTCTTACCATATTGTAACCATATTGTGCTGTAGATAAATGATTGATACATTGATGTCCAGCCGCTTTCAGGCCAGGACGGGTGTGTGTGATTATTATTGTATGTGGTGTATTATATATGTTATGTATGTATTGTATGTGATGTATTGTATGCTATATATGTTATTGTATCATGTGATATGATATATATAATATAAGCGGGCACACTAAGTATCAAGTGAGTGCAAATGTCCATGCTGACTACTCCCACCCCAGTCCCCTGAAAATACAGCTCATGGTCAATTCCATGTCACAGGTCCCCACCTAGCAAGGCCGCCCTACCACCTTCTCAAGGATTCAATCCCTTGTTAAAGGGTTTTTGGAAATTTTTATACTGGTGGCCTATCAAGATGAGATTGACGGGGTTTAACACCCTACATCCCCAATGATGACCGGAACTGTAGTGAGCGCTGCGGCCTCCTCATAGCTCAGTGCCATTCATTGTATAGTCAAACAAAATAGCTGATCTCAGGGAGACCATCAACAAAAAACACAGTGGAGCCTCATTTAAGAGTCTCAACAAAACTATCCAAAGTGCAAAGCTCCCTGGGAAACAGTAATATGCAAAATAACCGTAGGTTTTCAACATAGCGAAAGCCAGATATCCCTCAAAGGAAGGAAAACCAAGCAAAGGGGTGTCCCTATTACAGAGATAATCAAATCCACCATATTAATTGGCCCCTATGTCAAGACCCCGCTCGTTTACAAGCTTTAAAGGGGTTCTCCGGGAATTAAGAAAATAAAAATACATAAATATTACTTTATTATAAATATATTTCCAAGTACCTTTCATTAGTTATAATGGCTCGTTTTGTCTGGGGAGCAATCATTAGGAGAAACAAAATGGCCGCCATCCTATTAGTACACACAGAACCTGTCCTAATGACACAGGAGGACAAGTTACTTCACAACACTGAGGTAAAGAGCTGCCTCATCCTCCTCTCTGCTCTGCTTTTCAGGGATTATGATCCTGAATACAGGTGATAAGATCTTCAGCTGAATCTCTGTAGGAATGGAGTTCATGAGGCGATGTGGCTAATGAGCAGCAGCACTTGTATGTAGTCTCCATTACCACAGTCTGTCCTGTCCGTCCTCTCTGTACTTCATGTTGCCTTATAAACTCCATTCAGCTAAATATCATATTAAACTGTATTCAGGATCATAATCCCTGATAAACAGAGCAGAGAGGAGGATGAGGCAGCTCTTTACCTCAGTGTTGTAAAGTAACTTGTCCTCCTTTGTGATTAGGACAGGTTCTGTGTGTACTTATAGGATGGAGGCCATTTTATTTCTCCTAATGATTGCTCCCCAGACAAAACGAGCCATTATAAATAATGAAAGGTATGTGGGAATATATTTATAATAAAGTAATATTTATGTATTTTCATTTTCTTAATTCCCGGAGAACCCCTTTAAGGATGTGACAGGGAAGATCTAAGCCAGTTGTCCATCCACAGACAGCTGTTTGTGGGTATTGCCCCTCATCAGTGTGAAGCAGGATTTTGGCTAACCGGGAGCAATGTCTTGGAGGACCCTGAAACAGCTTTCTGTGGATGGACAACTGGCTTAGGTCTTCCCTGTCACATCCTTAAAGATTGTAAAAGGGTGGGATCTTGACATAGGGACCACTTTATATGGTGGATTTGGTGATCTCTGTAATGGGGACACCCCTTTTCCTGGTTTTCCTTCCTTTGAAGGATATCTGACTTTCACTGTAGTGAAGACTAGTGTTGAGCGAGCACCTCTGTGCTTGTATGCTTGGGTGCTCTGGCCGAGCACTAGGGGTTGCTCGAGTGCTTGGCTGAGCACCCGAGCATATTGTTAGTCAATGAGACTAAACCAGGCACCTCCCGCTTGGAAGAGGGGAGGGTGTCTGGTTAATAGAAAAAGGTCACAATCGCGACTTCTTCTCTTTTACTCCTTTCACTCGTAAAAGTATGCTAATTAACTGAATTTGTACGCATTAGCATACACATTAGCGTGCAAATCAGTATTACAGTGCGGGGAAGAGACTCAAGCATTGCGCTCGAGTACCGAGCCGAACACCGAGCGGACCCGAGCGTAGGCATGCTCGGCCGAACAGCGAGTTCGGCCGAGCATGCTCGCTCAACACTATTGAAGACCCATAACTGGGGCTCCATGGTTATTTTGCATTCATTGTATAGTAGCTGTGCTTGGTATTGCAGCTCAGGCCACTCATTTGAATGGGACTGAGCTATGCCAAGGCTATGTGACCGATAAGCATGATGTGACATGAAGGGGCCTAAGTGCTGGTGTGCCAGGAGTTGGACCCCCACCGATCTGTTATTGATGCTATCCAGTTACATGGACCAACAGCAGGTTCTCCAGGCACCTTTCACATCCCTCTTTCTGGCACCAAAACATCTTCCACTTTCCCATACTCTAACGTGGCACAACACACCAGTGCCACATGCCAACACCTTCACCAGCACTGGACTCCAATAAAGCTCTTTCTACAGAAAATGCCTGCCCAAGAAGTAAAGACCACAGTCCGCCATGACCTCCTATCTTACCATGTGCCCAATTGGTGCCAGGGAACACACAACACAATTCATCATAACAAGAAGACACACACATCACAGATCACAACAACACGGGACATTGACTTCAACTAAACGCATTGGGAGAGAGGGGATATCAAGACTAGCGCAGAAAGCTTTGGTCTTGATAAATCTTCCAAATATGTATTTTAAGTCCGTGAATCACTCAACAGCCACTTCGCTCAGGCTGTTACCTTCTTGCAGCATCATATCTCCTCTCCTTAGATACATCTCTCAGAAACTAAGATAAGAGCTGTTACGTATGTCTCACCTCAGCCAGCAGAATACTTCACAAATGTCTCTAGACTTCCCTATTGGCCAGGCCCCAGTTGGGTGAACCGCAGAATGCCTCTGGTCTAGATTTTGTGTCTTAGGAACCATTGCACACCATGTGGCATCAGCTACTGTCTGCTCTCAGGGTAGTGTACAGTATATATCATATAATATATACAGTATAACATACAGTCATCTTCATTGTCCTACAGTCTCCCACTTAAGGTGGGAGATATAGGTTTTATGCCCCTTATATGTATGTTAACCTTTATATTTCTCTTTTATTAGATGGATGGATGGCTCTCCTATGGACTACGTCGCCTGGGCAAGTTATGAACCCAACTTTGCCAACAATGATGAGAACTGTGTGACGATGTATAGAAACCTAGGTATGTCTTATGTCTATGACATATTTAAAATATTACATTACTCTGTTAGATCACATTGAAAAAGTTGTCCCATCATGGCACGGGGTGACCAGCATTATGGAAACTACCGAGCAGCCGGCGCTCCACTGCGTCCATAACTCTCATGGCAAACAAGAAGTTATGTTACAATATTGTAGTGGTGCTATGAATAAAATAAATATGGGCATTCCCTGCTGTCCCCCTGTATGAATAAGAGTGATCTAACGTAATGGCATATTAGATCAGTGATCTGTATACACAGACAAGCAGGGGAAGGGCAGATCATGAGGGTCATTTATGAAATCTGATATGTCAGTTTTGTGTAAAAAAAAAAGTTGCAAGTAAAGGCAACTGTGACATTTTTACGACATTTTGGGATCCTCGCCACTTTTCATAGTGGTCTATGTTTAAGAGCTAATAGTGAGGTTAGACACGCGTTATGGCTCATGTAATATGTGCAAAAAAATTGCAACCCACGCCAGTAAACCCCCTGGTCTTCTTTTACACCTAAAGGTGTAAACCACACTGCACTTGCGGCAGATATATTATTAAGGTGCACCATTTCATAAATTTGGTGCAGGCTCACAAAGCAAAACCAAACTTAAAACTGACACACAAAAACAACCTTAAAGGCTATGTACACCTTGGGGGCAATTTTTTTAATTAATGCATTGTACTCATTTTGAGCTAAAAATCGTTTTTTTTTTAAATTTGGTCTTTATTACAAATATGGAGCCCTTTTCTCTGTACATGACTGAGATGCTCTAATAGAGGGATCTGAATTCTCTCTCTTTTCCGTCAGCCAGCTAATCTGACAGGCTCCTTATCTCTGCTCTCTGACATTATAAGCACTCATTATACCTAAGTTCTTTTCTTACTGATAAGAATGTGGCTTAGGCTTCTTTCACACTAGTGTTATTGCTGGATCCGGCAGGGTTCAGCAATAACGGTTCCGTTACTGATAATACAACCATGTGGATCCGTAATGAACGGATCTGGTTGTATTATCTTTAACATCTCTGGGACGGATCCGTCATGAACTCCATTGAAAGCCAATGGAGGATGGATCCGTTTACTACTGTGTCACACCGAACGGATCCATTCTCATTGACTTGCATTGGGTGTCATGACGGATCTGTCTTGGTGCGGATCCCCAGGACGGAGAGTCTCCGGTCTGGAGACGCAAGTGAACTGAACGGAATGCATTTAGGAGCCTCCATTCTCTTCAGTTCAGTTTTGTCCCTATTGACAATGAATGGGGGCAAAACTGAAGCGTTTTTTTCCGGTATTGAGCCCCTATGACGGAACTCAATACCGGAAAAAGGAAACGCTAGTGTGAAACTAGCCTAACATAAGTGTTTATGACCTCTCAGTAGTTTACAGATAAGGGTTATTAGATCACGGGTACAAAGTGAAAGTGAAAAGTATGATTCACACACCTAGACAGTTAATCCTTTGTGACAGAACGGCTCAATATTTTTAATAAACTCCAATTGAAAAAATTATTTTTAGCCCAAAATGAGTAAAATGCAATCAAATAAAATGTTTTGCCTCCGAAGGTGTACATAGCCTTTAAATGATAAATGACCCCCTATGTGTTTTTGAACTCGTTCACGTAACAAGACTCCCTGGCAATAGGCTGGCAAATGGCAGTGTTTCTGCATTCGCTGTGGGGCTTTCAGTGAAACTGGTTAGTGGCAGTAAAGGATCAGGGAGACCATTCAATCCTGCCAATGACACTGTGTGCAGGAGCGCACTGTACCAAAGTATATACTTTGATACTGTATCAAAGACGGCACGTAAATGAATGGTCTTCTAGTACAAGGCATGCCATTAGCAGTCGGACAAATAATGTAATATTAACTAATGTGTCACTTCATTATTATTTTATTACTCTCATAGGGTATTGGAATGACATAAATTGTGGTTATCCAAATCCATTTATCTGTGAAAGGAAAAACAGTTCCATTAACGCAACGTCTGCCCCAACTGCTCCTGCACCGCCCGGCAGCTGTCCGGAAGAATGGCTTTCCTATGGAAGACAGGTAATTTTATAGCAAAGCAACTCTCTTTTTTTTACTGACCAATAAATAACTATAGTGTTAACAGAGAAATGTGATTATTGTTGTTGAACGAATCAAAGCCCACAAAGTTTCAGGGAAATTTTGATTAGCCGCAAAGGCGAATTTCCTCATGCTTTGTGGTAGCAAATCGATTTTCCCTGAAGTAGCGGTAAATTTTTTTAAAAAAATCATACTTTCCTCATCCGTTTGAGCGCAAAGAGCCATCCGGCGCCATATTGATTGAAGATTCTGTGTGAAATCCCATGCGTGGTGATGTATCATGTCACCACACTGCCCAACGTGTTGACGGCATCATGGGCTGCTGGAGATTTTGTACTAGATTTTCAATCAAAATCTTCACAATCAAATGGATGAGGAGAGTATGATTTTATTTATTTTTTTATTTTATACTCTAAGGCCTCATGCACACGACCATATGTATTTTGCAGTCCGCAAAACATGAATCTGCAAAAAATATGGATGATTTTGCTGAACAGAACAACTGGCCCCTAACAGAACAGTCCTATGCTTGTCCGTAATGTGGATAATAATAGGACATGTTCTACTAAAACAGAACGGACACGGAAAGAAAATACGTTTTTGTGCATGAGGCCTAATAGTAATGTCAGATGCCGCGATCAGCAATTAACTCGGCATCTCGGGGTACAATTCAGGGAAGGCGTGGGGGGGGCGTATTTGCACACTGTGCCATGTGCTTGAGAAAAGTCCCAGTAAGTGGACTGAAGCGTCGCTGTGGTGAAATAAATCACTACTTTCTTTAGCACAATTCTTGGTGGTGCTGCGGAATTTCTTTTTTTATTTTAAGACGGATTTGATCGCGTCCGGAGCCGCCGGCACACCGCCACAATTTTCTACTTTGTTGTGCTGCTCTCATTACGTTTTTTTATTACATAGATTGAAGCCTACCGCTGTAGACCCAAGAATTTTAAGAATTTCATAGCAATTCTAATGAATTTATTTCATCTGCTTCAGTGTTACAAAATATTTGGGAATGAAGCCGATGAAGTGGCTGACTGGAATAGCGCTAGATCTGCATGTAAAAACCTTGGAGGAAATCTGGTCACCATAAATGATGAGTTGATACAAGGTAAGTAACGTACATCTCAGCAGTCTACCAACTACATGGCCACTTAATGCATTTGGAATGAAAAGTCTTCAAACCCATTCACATTTTGTTATGTTGCGGCCACATGTTAAAAAAAAAAAAGTTTTTCCCCATCATGCTACTTCTACTGGCATCAGCTTAGTGTTATTTCTTTTTGGAAGAAAAGCTAATTTGAATATCTTTCCCAGAAACCCAATGTCATGCAAATTAGCTTTTCTTCATGAAAAAGCACTGACTGAACAGTTTGAGTCTACCACCAGGGGGAAATCTTATTATAAAAAGTGCTGATTGAACAGTATGAGGCTACCAGAAGATTTCCCCAAGGTTGTAACATTAAACATTTAAGTCAGTACTTTTTCATAGAGGAAAGCTAATTTGCTTACCTTTGGTTTCTGGGGCAAGATATTCAAATTATCTTGTCTTCCATTAAACAAATAAGGGGATCATTTATTAACCTGAATTTCGCCTATATTAGGCATAATCCAGGCGCAGATTGTGGTGTAATGATTAGTTGCAGCACAATCTGTTACCTTTCCCTGTTCACGTCAGGTGTGGGCGGAGAAAGGGAGAGGCCAGTCTCATTCATCATTTTCTATGCCTGGTTTAGGCATAGAAGATGCTCTAAATGTAAAACAGCTAGGAAGCTGGCTTACATTTAGAAGCAGTGCTGGATGTAGAGGCTGGCGTCTCTACATAACTTCGGTGATCCACTGCAAGCGTAGGGGCTTTATTAAGACTGGCGTCTAAAACACTGATCTTAATAAATGACCCCCATTATACCTATATCTGATGCCGGTAAAAATAAAATTTCCCAGAAATGCAGAGTGACGTTGGCTGGACTACAATACTCCTCATGCATACTAGGTGTCTCCTTAAAAGGTTATTCTCATCTTGGACAATGGCATCCTATGGCTAGGATATGCCCCCATTGTCTTATAGGTGCGGATCTCACCGCTGGGACCCGCACCTATATCGAGAACGGAGCCCCCAAACTGAAGGATGGCGCACTGCGCATGCGAAGTCGCCCTCCATTCATTTCTATGAAAATAGCCGAGCAATGGCTTGGCTATTTCCGTCGGCTACATAAAAATGAATGGGAGCCCTGGCCGCACATGCGTGGTGCGCTCCCATTCATTTCTATTGGAGCGGCGCCTGGTGGTGCCCGGAACCTGGGAAACCTGGGGTCCTCCAGGCGCAGCGCTCCCCCCTCGGATCTCGATATAGGTGCGGGTCCAAGCAGTGGGACCTGCACCTATAAGACAATGGGGCCATATCCTAGCGATATACCCCCATTGTCTAAGATGAGAATACCCCTTTAATGAGAGAGAGCACCCTCAAGACTCCAACAAAGGCCTTTCAACTAACCAGGGCTCTTGAAACGTTCAGTTTTATTTGTCCTTTTGTGTGTGTCTCTCACACTCAGAGACCTCGGTGTCATATACCAATTTTTAGGTCAGTTGGAACACTTTAGATTCAGGTAGAATCAATTAGGACCCGAATAAAATAACTTGAACTATTAGAATTGGACCCGAAACAAATCTCAAGAAACTTGTTCATCTCTGGTATATTTTATTGCAGCTTTCCTGACAGCTAATTTAGTAAATACAAAGGTTGATGTCTGGATCGGAATGAACGATGTGAATTCGGAACACAAGTTTCTTTGGACAGATCAAAGTGGGGTGTATTATACAAACTGGGCCAAAGGTCATCCTTCAGGAAGTCATGTGTATGCCTATGATGATGATGTAAGTTATATATTTATATTTTGCTGCATTTTTATAGGGGCTGTCAAGGAGCTAGCAAACAATACATCCAGTTTGAGACTGGGCCTACAAGCAATACTCTGCAAGTGACAGGACACTGCTGTAGCAATCACACATATTAAAGTATTGCGTTATAAAAGGGTTATGCTAATATTAATGTAAAAAATGAAGTCATCAATTAGTACCTGACAATCTCTTTCTAAAAAGACAAGAACCAGCTCTGTACCTCACATGGATCCAGACTTCTCCCCAATCATTGTTCCAATTGCTCTACTAGAATTATTGCAAGCTGGCAGCTCAGGGGGTGTGTCCTTTCTACTGCAGCTCTCAGACATCATACAGTACATGACGACCTCTTTTTAACAAAGCTAGAACCAGCCCTGTACCTCACATGGATCCAGAGATCTCCCCATTCATTGCTCTGCTAGATTTATATCACGCTGACAGCTCAAGGGGAGTGTCTTTTCTGCTGCAGCTCAGGAGGCGTGTCTCAGCTCTCCCTATCACAGCTCAGGAGGCGTGTCCATGCTCTGCCTATCACAGCTCAGGGGGCAGTTAAAGGATGAAACTGAGCATGTGCGGCCATCTCAGTGAGCCGGACAAAGATATAAGAAAACAACAAACAGCAGGTGGCACTATGCAGATGCATGTTATTGAATAACTCAGTGGCTATGCTAAATATTTAATTACATGCAATTACAAAAGTATTCAGATCCAGGGGCTGGTACGAAAGCTGTAGAATATTTATCATGGGACTATCCCTTTAATGGTGGCACAACCACTTTAGGCTTAGGTTTTTTACTTTGGACATTTCATTATGTTAGAAAAGTCACTTGGAGATAAAATGAGCTCAAAGTGTACCCTGCTAGAACCCCCAGCAAACATCCACCATCTCTTGATTGAAGGTTTGAAGACAGAAAGGTGGGGAGGAGGGGGGCACAGCTGCAGTTTCTCACTTAGGGATTTAGTTAAAATCATGAGAGGGTACAGCTCAGAGCACAAAACACAACTCTGATATCACATCAGTAAGAGCTCTCTCACTCGGTCACCATGAGGAGAGAATACCAAAGTCCAAAATGAAGGAAAAACACAACATTTCAGGCTACACCACAGATACATCTAAAGCTGCCTAAGCTGAGATAGTCCAACATTCTTGAGGTACTGTATATGGAAACATTCAGCTTTTCCTTCTGATCCATATGAAATGTCTATATTTTATGTCAGACTGATTGTGTAGCTATGAAACGTGGACCTATATTGGATGCCGGTACATGGACTGAAGAAGAATGTGAATTGAATAAAGGATACATCTGCCAGAAGTCCCAAGGTAGGATATATGAGATTTACTAAAGCTAAAGTACAGTATGGCAAATAAATGGAAGGGGAAGCAGATTAAAAAAATAGATTTGGCCTCATTAAGGGTACATTCACACGACCGTATAATTTTATCCGCGTCCAATCCGCATCCGTTCCGCATTTTGCGGAATAGATGCGGATCCATTCATTCCTATGGGTGAATAAAATGTGCGGACAACATTCAGTATGTTGTCCGCATCCATATTTCCGCATTTCTCGTCCGCAAGAATATGAAGCTTGTCCTACTATTGTCCGCACAGATCAGTCCGCAGCCCCATTCAAGTCTATGGATCCGCAATTTGCGGATGACATACGGAATGGTTTCCGTATGTTATCCGTTTTTTGCGGATCCATATAATTGAAGGCCTTGACAACTATGAATTATTCTTTTTTTTTTCTCTCTCTCTTTTTTTTTTTAAACCTTCCGTTTTTTGCGGACCGTAAAAAACGGAAGACATGCGGAACACATTCGGAAGCCATTCTTCCGCAAAATGCGGACACACGGTTCAGTTATTTGCAGACCGCAAAATGGAAAGGACTCAACACGGTCGTGTGAATGTACCCTAAAGGTCATCTGTCAGCAGATTTGTACCTATGACACTGGCTGACCTGTTACATGTGCACTTGGCAGCTGAAGACATCTGTGTTGGTCCCATGTTCATATGTGTCCGCATTGATGAGAAAAATGATGTTTTAATATATACAAATGAGCCTCTAGGAGCAACGGGGGCGTTGTCGTTACACCTAGAGGCTCAGCTCTCTCTGCAACTTCCATGCACTCTGCACTTTGATTGGCAGGACCAGACAATGTAAACATTATCATATATAGACCTGGGCCAGTCTTGTAGGGGGGGCCAGAGGGGTGGTTGTCCTCGGCGCTAAACTGCCAGTAGGTGCCCAGGCACTGAGGCATTGTCAAGACAATACCCAGGCCCAGACTGGGAATCAGCCCAGCTGGCTTATAAAGCTAAAAGACCTGTGATGCCATCGTCACCAATCTTGAACCCACTAAGAGTAAAGGAACTACACCGACAATGGTGTAGTTCCATGGGTAGAAGAGTGCAGGTCCTGGACTCATTAAGAGTAAAGGACCTGCATTGACAATGGTGTAGTTCTGAGGTTAGGAGGGTGTAGCTCCTGGATTCGATAAGAATAAAGGAATTGCACTGACAATGGTGTAGTTCCAGGGTTAGGAAGGTGCAGGTGCAGCATCATCATCAAAGGTCTTTCACCTCCTGATAGTATATAGAAAAATTGCAGGAGAAGCACTCTCCCTCCAACTCCAGCCTCATTGCTCCTGTCCTGCAAGTCCTCAAGAGAGGTGAGACATATGGGGACAATACTGCTGCAAGTGGAGGAAGGGTTGTCATTAATGATGAGCGAGCATGCTCAGCCGAACTCGCTGTTTGGCCGAGCATGCCGACGCTCGGGCCTACTTGGTGTTCGGTCGAACACAGAGTGTACTCGAGCGCCATGCTCGAGTCCCCTCCCCGCACCAAGACGGATCCGTCATGACCCCCAATGCAAGTCAATGGGGACGGATCCGTTTGGTGTGACACACTAGTAAACGGATCCATCCTCCATTGACTTTCAATGGAGTTCATGAGCAGATGGCGCTGTGGGGAATCTTCCTATGTGCGCGCCTGTGTATGTGTCTGTGTATGTGACACTGTGTCTGGTTTTTTTTTTTGGGGGGGGAGGGAACCCGTGTTTAAGCAGACACCCTCCCGTCTTCCGAGCGGGGGTGCCTGGTTTAGTCCCATTGACTTTAATTATGCTCGGGTGCTCGGCTGAGCACTCGAGCACACGAGCACCTGGGTGCTTGATCATCACTAGTTGTCATGAGAAAATATTGCTGTTAGTGGGGGAGGGGTTGTCAGAGGAAAATATGGCTGCCAAGGGAATGGATGGTCAAGGGACAATACCATTTCCTTGCTGACTGACTCCTCGCTCGGCCATGCAGATTATCTATCTTCTAGATCTTTCTCCATTCCAGTTGACCCCAATAGAAATGTATTCTAAGGCCCACATTCAATCATACAGAACAAGCATGTGGTACTTTTAATTAAATTGTAAAGTATTCAGGGAACTCTCCCTAAAATGTACAGAAGGAGCCCCCAGCAGTCTTCTACAAGCATCATCAGACTGACTCACAAGATTACCAGAGGATCCTCCGATGGTCCTGGGCCGTGATACCATAGTGGGCTCTAAAGATCCAGGAGAAAAGAAAATTGGAGCTACCTTTGGAGCCAGTAACTTGACATTAGGGTCTGTTTCTTTGCATCAAAATTTTTTTTAGACTTTTTTTGTTGATATGTGGGTTGGGCCCCAAGAATAATTTCCTCTGGTGGGCCGAATAACCCCAATCTGACCCTGTCTACGAGGAAATTTTTATTTTGCTGAACCTTATAGGCCATGTTATGGTTGGGCCCGATTATTGTGTTATTCTCTGGATCAATGGAAGGCCAATCCAACAAAGTTTCTAGGATATTAACAGAGAGGGACGATGCTTAGAAGATAGCACTAGTGTACAATTGTGGGATTTTTACCATTGTCTTCCATGATGGCATTTCTGATGCCGCTGTATGATACTTGATTTTTAGTGTCTTGTTATCCTTGGTCTTTGTTAAACCCTTCTTTATCTTTCATATTATTTAGACCAAGATACACCAGCAGCTCCAACCACAGCTTCACCCTCTAACCAGTATAAATATAGAGAAGCCAGGTACAAGTTTATTAAAACCAAGATGAAGTGGGATGAAGCACGGAGGGTGTGCAAGAATTCAGACGCCGAACTAGTCAGCATTTTAGATGAATACGTCACATCTTTCCTGAAGCTTCATATAGCTAAACATAAGGGACCTTTCTGGATCGGCCTGACCAGTTCCAACAAGGTGTGTATAAAATGATGTTCTGTATCACTAACATATCCCTCAGCGCCGTACAGAAAATGTCATCAATTACACTATTCCATGCCCTCATTGGGGCTCACAAATCTAATTCCCCTATCTCAGATAGACACACTGGGGACAACTTCATAGGAAGCCAGTAAACTCTAAATTATGTAAACACAATTCATGCAGATGTCCTAAGAATTAAACCAAGGACCCCTGTACTGTAAGGCAACTATAATAACCACTGAGCAAACCTGCCAGAACCCGTGTAACATATAGAAAACAGGATCACATTGACAACATTTCCAAATTCTGTCAGATTCAGCCCCAACCTGTTGTACATACCTGATAAAACAGGACTAAACTTTAAAGGGTTTCTGTCACCAGTTTTTTCGATATGAATCAGGCTGACATTAGAGATGTGCTAATGTCACCTGATTCCAAATATATATCTGTTTTATTTACTGGTGCCCCCATTTTTATATAAAATGAACTTTTATTTTATGCTAATAAGGTCTCTAGGTGCAAGGGGCATTACCCCTGCTCCTAGAGGCTCTGTTGATTGACAGGACCAGACAGAGAAGAAACACTCCATTCACCATAGCTTTCAAGGACCTTCAATGATGTCATGACCATGTGATCAGTCACATGGTTTAGGAGGAGACAGGCTATTTGTGTGATCCTAACCATGTGACTGATCACATGGTCATGACATCATTCAAGGTCCTTGAAAGCTATGGTGAATGGAGTGTTTCTTCTCTGCCTGGTCCTGTCAATCAACAGAGCTTCTAGGAGCAGAGGTAACGCCCCTTTCACCTAGAAGCCTTATTAGCATAAAATAAAAGTTCATTTTATATAAAAATGGGGGCACCAGTAAATAAAACACATATATATTTGGAATCAGGTGACATTAGCACATCTGTAATGTCAGCCTGATTCATACCGAAAAAACTGGTGACAGAAACCCTTTAAAGGGGTTTTCCACCTTGCCTCAACAAAGTATAAAATAATCATTCACGAAAGTCGCTGTAATTCTGTAATGTATTTCTTTTCCCTTTATTGCTCCTATCTCCCGTTCTGGGCTGGGGTCACATGACCATGTCCATGCAGCTCTTTCTTATTTCGTGTGATGTTATGTCCATGGGCGGGGCAATGATAGGGGGAGTGTCTATGTAAATAGCTGTGTGGGAGAAGCTATAACCTAGCTGGGTAGTGCTGGAGGTGTGGCAGAGAAAGGAGAAGTGCATCATGGGTTTGGTTGGATACAGCAACAGGAAGTGCTACATACAGGATGGAAACAAACCAAAGGGATTCGTTTACATAGTGGAAATGGGTCAGGAAAATTCTTTAAAAAAAAAGCATGGAGAAGACATACATGAAGTAAGCAACTACATGACCATATCTGTTAAAGACAATAGTAATCCCAGAAAACCCCTTTAAATCTTCTAGATCTTTAATATCTATAGTAGCTAGAAATCACAGTCTGTGTACATTTTAACATTTGCGTGTACTGTTATTATTGTCCTAGACTAATGACATGTACCGCTGGATTGATAACTGGAAGCTTCGCTACACAAAATGGGCAGCTGGGGAACCGAAGAAGAAAAATTCCTGTGTTTATATAGACACCGACGGACAATGGAAGACATCGTCTTGTAATGAGAATTATTGGGCAATCTGCAAGCAGTCAAGTGGTAAGATGAAGCCAGACTTCACGTGTGGAATCAACTAGATGCTTTAGACGTTGGGAAGATGCAAGACTTCCTTATAAACAACAACAATGACAAACTCTGTTCTTCCCAGAACTTTTAGATCCGTTCAGTTTTTTATTTTGTAGACCATATGCAGAACCATTCACTATAAGGGGCCGCAAAAAACGGAAATGATTCCGTGTGCATTCCATTTCCGTATGTCCGCATGGTTGTTCCGCAAAAAAGGTAGAACATTCTCGTCTGTTTTGCAGACAAAGAGAGGCATTGCTACAATGGATCTGCAAGAAAATGTGATGCAATACGGATATCACACGGACGCTTGTATCTGTATTTTTTGTGGATCCGTGTTTTGCGGACCAAGAAATACATTTTCCATTACGTTTTTTTTTTTTTTTTTGTGGCCCTTATGCAGAACTATTCTTTTCCTTTAAAAAAATAGTAATGACTCTGTGGGCTAGTCGGTTCTGCAAACAAATAGAACATGACCTATTCTTGACCGTTTTGCAGACAAGGACAGGCATTGTTACAATGGATCCGCAAAAACAACAGATGTAACACCGACGTCACACGGATGTCAACCTTTTTTTGCAGATCCATGTTTTGCCTTTAAAGGCAATCTGTCACTAGCAATCTCTCTATCAAGCTGCTTTCTACAGCTGATTAAAAGTTTCTCTTTTGTTGATGTGGCTTCATTCTTGAGTTATGATATCTTTACCTAATATGCAAATTAGGAATTTGGTGCAACAAGGGCATCACCATTGCTCTGGTTGCAAATAAATTCCACTATTCTCTTTGGCCAAACTCTACCTGCCTGATTTGATTCACAGGACCAGGCAGTGGCAATGCAGCTCTTGGATTTTTCTTGTAACCCATTTGTTCTATGCACAACCAGGCTCCAGTGTTGTCCTGGTTGTAAATTCCTGTTTCTTTTCTGTGCTGATAATAGAGAGGGAGGGAATAGAGAGGGCTATGCAGCTAGAAGTGCACAGCTGCATAGTTCTCTCTGTGATCAAACAGAAAGATTATGGAGCACTCTGCCTGATCATTACAGGGTTAGCATTATTGAGGTGAGGTGGCTTTTGGCCCTCTAGCAATTTAGTACTTTAGGTCTAAAGATAACCTTTATACTATGTCCTTCAAGGCTATCATAGGTCAAGAAGTTACTTACATAAAATTTCTATCCACACAGTAAAATTGTGCTAATTTAATTTTTTTCAGTTATTGCTCCCACTGAACCACCTCAACAACCTGGAACATGTCCAGAATCAGGTGGAAAGACTTGGATACCCTTCCGTGGCCATTGCTATCTTATTGAATCATCAAACACTAGAAATTGGGCTCAAGCATCTATGGAATGTCTTCGAAACGGTGAGTTCTAGGAATACTTATTTGTATGCATAATTACAGGCATAGGACAATTTCCTGAAGGACGGTAAGGGAAATATAAAGGTTTTTTTTTTTTTTGTGTGTGTGTGTGTGTGTGTGTGTGGGGGGGGTTTACTGTAGAGTTTTGCTAAAGTATCATATCTCCTCGATCTAAAGATCTGGTGCTTACAGTATGTACATGTCATCATCTACATCCCATCGATTTTCATAGGAACTGTGTAGCTCTTCACTTGGTGGCAGTGGTGGTTCTTCAAAGGAATTAAATACTTGCTGCTATGTTCCCCGCTTATTTCAGTGAGATATCTTGTGAGGAACTTATTGTTTGTACTTTTACAAAAAGCAGTTATCTAAACAACTTAATTTTCTTTTTTGACCCAAGGCTTACTGTAGGCAAGGTGGCCCAACTGGGTTTCTACGGGTTTGGTATTGTTTTAAACAAGGGAGTAGAATCTAAAGAATTGTGAGTTCTTCACCCTAGAAGCTGATGTGTAGGTATAGACCTCCCAACAGGGATTCCACAGGTTGGAGTAGTCTCCATTAGAAGTGGCTGATGTGTAGATAGACAGAGAACAATGATTTGTTGTAACCATGGTAGCATGTAGCAATCAATTGAACAGGCATAAGTTAGGGTGGAGTTTGTTCTGAAGAGGAGACAGGCTGAGGTCAGGGCAGGCAGAGTTCAAGTACTCTTGTAGATGGGCAGAAGGTCAGGATGGGCAGCGGATCAGAATTCAAGATAAGATGACAATCAACAGCGACAATCGACATGAGTTAACACCAACACCAGGAAAGAAAAACACATCAGACGAGTTCTAGAAACAAATATACCTTATTTCTCAGGCATTAAAAGGGGGGAAAGGGTCCTTCAGAAGACTACTGATCATTGTCTAGGGAGAAAGAGTGTGCTGGTACTTTAAAGTATGCATATGTGCATCTGTGAGGAATCAGCAGTAAGATAGCGATGGGATTAAGTCAGAGACTAAGCACTGAGACCCCAAACAGGAAAGCAGCAGGGGAGATCAGGACACCTGGCATAGGGTCCCAGAAAGCAGCAAAGAAGAACATGATTCCAGACAGGAAGGCCTTAAGGTGGGGAGCACCAAATAATGCCTAACTTATTTTGAGTAGAAATTGTGGGAGCCAGAACCAGTTTAGAACCAGTTACAATTTTCTATAGATGTATTGCCTAAACTTACAATATTATATTCATAACGTAAAGGCTATGTGCACCTTTGGAGGCAATTGTTCTATGATTTCATGTCATGAAAAATAATTTTTTCAATTGGCATTTATTAAAAAATATTGAGCTGTTCTGTCACAAAGGGTTAACTGTTTTTCTAGCTATGTGAGTGGTACATTCACTTTGTGCTGGTCATCTAATAAACCTTATTTTTAAACTACTGAGAGGTCATAAACAGATTCTTATCAGTAAGATAAGAACTGAGCTATAGTGAGTGTTTCAAAGGTCAGAGAGCAGATATAAGGAGTCCGTCTGCTCCTGGTCTGACGGAAAAGACAGAAAATCCAAAGGGTGCTACTAGAGCATCTCAGCTCTGTACAGAAAAAAGGGTGCCATATTTTTTAGTATTTTTAGCTCAAAATGAGTACAATGCAATAATAAAACAAATTGCCTCCAAAAGTGTACATAGCCTTTAAGTGTTACATATTAAAATGGTTGTCCAGGCTTTTACTATTGATGACCTATCCTCAGCATAGGTCACCAATATCAGATTGCCGGGGGGAACGACACCCGGCACCCCCGCTGATCAGCTGTATGAGGAGACAGCCCACAGAGCGCACACTTGTAGTCTCCCTTCTCTTCCTGTCCACTGCTGCTGTCTATGGTCTTTGCCATAGACAGCAGCAGTGAGCAGGAAGGGAGACGGTAGACTACAGGAGCACACTGCGTGTGCCGTCTCCTCATACAGCTGATTGGCGGAGGTGCCGGCGTCGCTGTCCTAAGGATAAGATTCTACTGTATCTTGGATAAGTTGTGAGCCTCATTGCTGTTTTATGTAAATCTGGGCCAACGGAGACATTTCATACAAGCCAGATGATACATTTATATTTAATTCAGTACCCTTTGAATTTTACAGGTGCCAATTTAGCGTCAGTTGAAGATTCAATTGAGTCAGAATTCCTCTTCCATCACGTCGAGCTTCTCACTGACAGAGTAAAGAGTTTTTGGATTGGACTGTACAGGAACGTGGAAGGTATAGTATCAAGGTTCTTGCTCTATCAGTTTGATTTGTACCCGGTGGCGTACATGTACCTTTGATAGTTTATTACCCAGAATTTCTGCTAATGCTTTCTGTTTCGAAGTCTACACATGTCTTTGGGACATGCAAAAAGAACATCTCTGGGCCTCAGTTCTAACCTCAGCCGATCCAAACTGGTTTTGCCTCTTCCTAATGATGAACTATTTGTGTTCATTTCTAGCGAAATGGCTTTGGTTGGACAATACACCCGTGGACTATGTGAACTGGAATACAGGAGAACCCTCTGAACACTCAGATGAGGACTGTGTGGAAATGTATGCCACAAAGGGATCATGGAATAACATTTACTGCTCCTCTTATAAAGGCTACATATGTAAAAAGTTAAAAAGTAAGTAACCATGGCCTTGGTGTGCTGGCTATGTTGTCTTCTTGTTGGAAATACCCCTTCAAAGTACACAAGAAAGAAGCAAATACAAAGTAAAATACAAAATATCTGTTCTTATGTTATTATATTTATATCAGACTCATATTATGTTACATATTGTCTTTACAGCTCCACTGCCTACAGAGAAGCCTATAGAGAAACCAGGTACAGTATATTTCACATTCATCTATGTAACATTTTTAGCTATCCTCTGTTTTGTACTGCAGAGCTGCAATCACAGTTCTGCAAGTTTTGGTGCTGCTTGTTCGGTGCCTACACAGACCTTTGTCTAGTGATTAATAGAATGGGATGTGTTGTCATTACCCCATGCATTGTACAGCAATCTGACAGGAATTGACCTAGCCTGTTACAGGGAGTGTCGTACAATAAGGTTGTCGACTGTTGTCGACTGTTTCTAATTACAATGAACGGAATTGTGACTGCAGCTCTGTGTTACTTAGTGAAGAAGATCAGTGATGGGACAACTGTATCTGATAATGAAGTATTGACTATGCTCCATGTGACTCAAGATATCTTATTCCACTTGGAGAGAACATCCCTGGTTATCCCTGTGGCCAGGGGCGTAACTACCATAGTGGCAGATCATGCGACTGCTATGGGCCCCAGGACAAGAGGGGGCCCAGTCTTAGTTGGGATTATCTCCTCTTCTACTGGAGGTAAAAACTTGGCCAGGACTCTTCCCTCTAAACGAACAAATAAGGCAGTGGAAAAATGGCCCAAGGGTCATTGAAAAGGGTTTAGGAGGAAACCCTTCTGTCCTGTGTGGGGGGCCTGGTTTGATCATTTCTATGGGGCCCTTACTTCTCTATGTACGCCACTGCCTGTGGCCACACAGCAACATAGATGCAGTACATTTAAACCATTATCAACTTACGAAAAAACTAAAGATATTTTGTTCACCTCATTCATACTGGCTTATGCCACCACAACCCTTTACATAGTTACATAACTGGTTAAAAAAACCCTAAGGCTACATGCACACGACAGTGAACACGACAGATATAGCCATACCAATATTATTACTAATAGAATGTATTTATATAAAATGTACCGTTTAGAAGATTTCCCTATTTGTATATCCATTGTCCTACACACATCAGTCAGGCCGTTGCCCCTGGTTACGGCCACCGCAGCCATGTAGTAGTGGTGGCCGGCTTGCTCTTGTTCAAACCCGCTCTGAGGTAACTGCGGTATTGTGTACGCAGATTGCATGAGCATGAGGAGACACATCTTAGGGTTGTAGCATTTTTGTCTGCACTTCCAAAACGCAGAGAAACGGATCCTGTTCCAAGATCAATTCATCTCTATGGAGCAGGATCCGTTTATAAAGTCTACATTTTGGACGGATCTTGACCACTGCGTTTTGAACTGGTAGCGTCCAAACACAGATGTGAAAGTACCCTAAGATATGTCTCCGCATGCTCATGCCATGTGTGTTCACAATACAGCAGTTACCTCAGAGCGGGTTTGAAATGGAGCAAGCCGGCCACCACTACTACATGGCTGCGGTGGCCGTAACTAGGGGCAACGGCCTGACTGATGTGTGTGGGACAATGGATATACAAATAGGCAAATCTTCTAAACGGTACATTTTATATAAATACCTTCTATTAGTAATAATATTGGTATGGCAATATCTAACTATACAAACTACATTTGTGAGATGGGAATACCCCTTTAATGTTACAATCAGGGGCTGACTGAGAACTTAAAGTTGCCCCGGAAAAAAAAAAGAAAAAAAGTAAAAGTGGCCCCACTTTGTAGGCAGGTCCAAATTAACAGAAGGTGGAGCAACACAAGTAGGCCGGGTCAACAATACCATAATGCCAAATACCATTCCAGCAGAACCAAATGCCACAGGGTAGTACAATATACTGCCTCAAAAACTGACCCTCTGTGATGGCCATCAATGGCTATCATCTTCTGTCCTCCTCCTCCAGTTGTCTGTAGAACAGGGGGCTTAGGAGATGAGCTGCGGGCCACAGCAGTTGAATTCAAAGTACATGTGCGGTCGCTGGCCGGTTACATGGGTACCTGATTCTCACAGTGTTAATTACTGTTCAGAGCTCATTATGTACCCTTTCAGAGGCAGAGAGGAGGACTTGGGTGGGCCCCTGGGACATCGGCCCACTGGGAAGTTTCCTTGTAGGGTCTGTGGCCAATCCTCCCCTGGTTACAATAGTCAACTTAAAAACTATTACATTTTACCGTGTCCGTATTTTCATATACCTAGCTATGGCTAGCCTGTTAGGCCCCATTCAGACGACTGTATACGGCCGTGAAAGCCCGGCCTGTGCTGCCCCAGAGGATGGGAGTGCATGGCGTCATTGGTTGCTATGACGCCGTGCGCTTCCTGAGGCCGCTGCCGCCGCACGCTCCCGTCGTCAGAATGGGGCCTTAATCATATTATCAATCCATGGTTAGCTTATTAGTATACCAGTCTATGGTGAGATACACTAGGAGAATACATTCCTGATCATGTATACATTCCTGCCATCACAGTCTATAGATTATATGCTAATTGTTTTTAAATCAATTTTTCATAGCGGAAAACAAAGCAGAAAAGCCGTCCCATGGCATAACCGGTGGTGTGGTTATTGTGGTGATACTCGTCATTGCTGGCAGCACCATAGCAGTTTACTATCTCTATAGGAGGAAACAGAACAAGACACAACCAGACACCAGCTTCAACAACACGTTATACTTTGATGGGAACCGTGCGCCCTCATCACAGGATACAAACATCTTAGTGGAAAACATTGAGCAAAATGAACGCGCCTTTTCCTAATTCTCCATTTTAAAAAAATTACCGTGAATGTGCAGAAATTCTCATTCAGTGACAGAGATGGTGAGATATAGGCAAGAAAAATCCACCTCAAATAATAAAGTGGGTTGATGATTTTCACCATGCCAGGTAGTCTCACCATTTATGTGATTGACGTCCTAAAAGGTAAACCAAGAAGAATTGCCTGCCATCTTCTTAGCTGAATCACACAGTTGATAAGCAGATGGCTGCACCCCTGTACACTTTGTAGTATGGAGGGGACCTAAGTTATTCATTGAAATCTGGACATTTCTAAAGGTGGTCTGAAATTGGACAGGTTGGATTGAATCATTTTACTTATATTTAGTAAATTTGGCTTCTATCAATTTTTTTTTGTTTCAATGTCACAGTTTTTTTTTCTTTAAGGGGTTGTGCAACATTTTTTATATCCCACAGAGTGGCTGGACCTCCAGTGGTGATCATACTTACCTGGCTCCCTCTGCTGGGTTTCAGCTCCATCACTCCACCACTGGCTTTTCAGCTCCCGGGTGTGCTTGCATCAACATCTTTGGAAATATGCAGTTTGCTATGATTTGACCTTATAGGCAAATAGGCCAAGACTTATAGGCAAAGCCTGTGAGTCCTGGACTCCCCCCCCCCACTCATAGAGAAAGCCTGTGAGTCCTACTTCCTCCACCCACAGAGAAAGCCTGTGAGTCCTACTTCCTCCTCCCACAGAGAAAGCCTGAGTCCTACTTCCTCCACCCTCAGAAAAAGTGTGTGAGTCCTACTTCCTCCACCCACAGAGAGAGCCTGAGTCCTACTTCCTCCACCCACAGAGAAAGTGTGTGAGTCCTACTTCCTCCACCCACAGAGAGAGCCTGAATCCTACTTCCTCCACCCACAGAGAGAGCCTGAGTCCTACTTCCTCCACCCACAGAGAAAGACTGAGTCCTACTTCCTCCACCCACAGAGAGAGCCTGAGTCCTACTTCCTCCCCCCACAGAGAAAGACTGAGTCCTACTTCCTCTGCCCACAGAGAAAGCCTGTTAGTCCTACTTCCTCCTCCCACAGAGAAAGCCTGTGAGTCCTACTTCCTCCCCCCACAGAGAAAGACTGAGTCCTACTTCCTCCACCCACAGAGAAAGTGTGTGAGTCCTACTTCCTCCACCCACAGAGAGAGCCTGAATCCTACTTCCTCCACCCACAGAGAGAGCCTGAGTCCTACTTCCTCCACCCACAGAGAAAGACTGAGTCCTACTTCCTCCACCCACAGAGAGAGCCTGAGTCCTACTTCCTCCCCCCACAGAGAAAGACTGAGTCCTACTTCCTCTGCCCACAGAGAAAGCCTGTTAGTCCTACTTCCTCCTCCCACAGAGAAAGCCTGTGAGTCCTACTTCCTCCCCCCACAGAGAAAGACTGAGTCCTACTTCCTCCTCCCACAGAGAAGGCCTGTGAGTCCTACTTCCTCAGCGCACAGAGAAAGCCTATAAGTCCTGCTTACCCCGTTCTCGCTATGATAGACAGCTCTAACTATATACAAACACATACAAGAACTGTCTTCCTCTACAAATCCTGCAGCATTTGACTATAAAATACTAAATTAACTGAATACAATGTATCCCTGGGTTAAGCATTTCCTCCCCTATCCTATGCATATAAAGCATATAAGTCATAATAGCCACAGCTGCTGCCAATATGTCTCCCATAGAAAGAATAGCAATACCAGTTACGGATGCACTTACCCTATGAAGCTGATACTTAAATAATTCAAGGGAATTCAACCAATCTAGTTTTAGATGTTTATAATACTGGTGCCTTATATGACAGAGGGGCCTCCACTGACTTTGTGGCCCAGGTGTGATTGTTGAGTCCTTTCACACGAACACATCCGTTTTTTTGGGCCGTGTATCGCAGAACTGCAAAATACAGATGTGGTCCGGGTGCATCCTGCACTTTTTGAGGACCCCATTGTAACAATGCCTATTCTTGTCTGCAAAACAAATAAGAATAGGACATGTTCTATCTTTTTTGAAGGACCACAGACTTGACATGTGGAAGAGGACATCGCACAATGTGCTGTATACATAGTTGCCAACTGTCTCAAATTTGCAGGGACTGTCCCTGTTTTTTAGAGACAGTTCTGGCAAATTCGGTCTGTCCCAGGCCAAAAATGGATGTGCCTAATGATAACCCAGTTTAAAAGTGGGCGTTCATGGAAGGAGTTGGGGCGTTCTCAGGGGCAGGGTTTTAGGTGCCCCGATTTTACCAACCTAAACGTTGGTAAGTAAGGGTCTGCATTTTTTAAGGCCCCATTGAAATGAATAGATCCACAGCCCATCCGTAAAAAAAGTGCTTGCAGACCAAAAATATAGTTGTTTGAATGGGGCCGAACCTGCATCCCCGATGTCTATCCTACTGAGCACATACACTACACATGTTTACAGCAAGTAGCGCCAAGACTATGATTGGTTGCTATGGTGTTGAGAACTTGCTCCTTTGGGTAATGACAGTACATAGACCTCTGTATCTTTGTTGCTTAGAGACCCCTATGGTTTGTGAAATGTCTTTCGTCTTTTAAGGGGACGCGGCCAGTTTTGCTACAAAGGATACAACTTAAAATTCTCATAAAAAGCAGGTGATGTAACGTACCTTCCAGACCACGGAAACTCCAGCTTCATAATAAAGCAGTATCATCTCATGTGCCTCCTCTTCTTATCTCACACAGCACGACTGTGCATCAATTTAGCAGTAATCACAAATTGTCTGTGTGGTCTCTAATCATTGTTACAGATGATGTGTAAAATAAAACGTTTCTCTTACGCCTGTGTCTGCGTCACTTGTTTTACTACCTTTCAAACAACACATTGGGGCTCATTTATTAAGAAGTAGCTGTTGTGCCACAATCTGTGCCTGAAATACGCCTATTTCAGATAGATAAATGACCCCCATTGTATATAGTATAGCACCCAATAACTCCTATACACCTATAGCCACGGGGTCCATCCAAAAAAGGGAACACCTTGCTGAGATGGTCTGGCAGGGTGCAAAAGTAACAGTCCAGAACTCCTTTCTCTGAAGCTTCAGATTCCCGCTGGATCAGAAGTGTGATTATGTGCATGTCACCACTGCCAGCCTTACGGGGATCTGTTCAGGCATGGCACACGACCACTGCCACCTCTGAGGCCCTTAATGTATGTAGTCTAAGGGGGACCAGAAGTGGTTGAGATGGTACTGGACCTGTAGCTTTTAGCAGGTTTTAGATTTTTCACCTTGCCTAGCCATCTCAATGGGGGTTCCTCTGGGAACGCCTTTAAAACTTCATCCCACAACAGCTGTCTATGGGTGGATATCTGGCTTGGCATTTCCCCTTATCATATTGTAAGTCTTGTTAAAAAGTTTGATTTTGACTCAAACGGAGCCACTGCCACAAGGTGGAGCTAGAACATGGTTCTCTTTCCTTGGGAGATACTTCTTTACATATTATTTTCCCATGGAGCACTTCCAGTAAGTCTCCATACAGGGCTGGTCTCTTTAAGGAGAGCAAGTACCTGCTTATACTTCTGAAGACACTTACAACCATTCAAAACACCCCCTTAGGCCAGGTTCACGTCACTGTTTATTTTTCCATTCTTCTGATCTGTCAGAAAAACAGTAAAATAAAGGGGAAAAAAAGGATCCTGTATTTTAAGGATCTGTTATGCTCATTTATACATGTTTGGCATCCGTTTTAGCCATTTCCATCTGAGAGCCGTTATTTTAGATGGAAAAAAAGTCCTGCATGCAAGATCCGTTTTTTTTACTTTATTTTTCTGTTGTTCTTAAGGTGATGTGAACCTGGCCTAACCTAGCCCACATAGTAACAGTGTTCTATCTCCCCCCTTTCCACTTAGATCAATCAGGCTTCTGTCCATCTTGATAATTGTAGAAATCAAATTGGGTATTAGCTCTGCTAAATACATGTCCCATGATAACCTGCCAAAACATCATACAGGGAAGTACGGTCAAATGAAATCACATCTTTCAAATCATGAACAGAATGTTTAAAGGGAACCTGTCATCAACTTTATGCTGCCCATACTAACGGCAGAATAAAGTAGAGACAGGTGAGTTGATTTCAGCGGTCTGTCATTTATAAGTTAAAAGTAAGTGGTTGCCGAGAACCAACATCACAATTATTGCAGACTGGGCCTGGAAAAGAGTCACGGCCACCTGAGAAGAGTCCTGGTTATTCATGAATTCCTGCTCTCCCCACCACCTGATGATTGACAGTCTTCTACTTAGTTTTCTCCCATTCTCTCTAGAAGAGAACTGTCAATCATCAGCAGATGGTTGGGGAGAGCAGGAGATTAGGAATAACCATGACTCTTCTCAGGTAGATTTGACTCTTTACAAGGCCTGTGCTGCAATGATTAGGATGCTGGTTCTCAGCAATCACTTGCTTTTAGCTCATGAGTGACACACCGCTGAAATCAGCATTTCTGTCACTAATGTATGCTGCCCTCAGTGAGGTCAGCATAAAGTTGATGACAGGTTCCCTTTAAAAGCCACAGAGGCAAGTGTAATGCACAGGAGAGGCACCAGACTGCCCCATATGCAGCAGCATGCACTTCGCAGGCAGTGTACAAGCTTCTGCACACTGCAGGTGGGGACCGAGACGATCCAATGGCAATAACCTAAGTAATCTATGGGAAACAAACTGGAGGATATTTAGTCAAAACAGGAGAAAACATATTTGTAAGAAAATGTATAGTTGCTACCTCTCATTCTATTATTTGATTTTGCTGTGTAATGACTCAGGCAAATTCGGTGTCAGATTTTGTTGTTTCGAAACTGAAAGAAACAGCAAGGACATTGGACAACATGATTCATTGCTACCAATAGAAAATCTTGTGGGAGTAAAAAGGTCACAATACCCCATCACAGCCAATCAAATCTAAAGGGGGCAAGGAATGGAGAAGGGTGCTCACCAGCCCTACTCCTCAGCAGGGTGGGGAAGGAACTGGTTTCATTGCCCAATCTAAGGACCTTTTTCTCAACTGAGAAGTCCAAGGAACTCTCCTTATAGAGCCCATTGCTTCCTAACTTGAAAGGTATGTTTGCTATTGACCATTACTCCAATTAGGCAAACAT
This sequence comes from Rhinella marina, assembly GCA_900303285.1. Classification (NCBI taxonomy): domain Eukaryota; kingdom Metazoa; phylum Chordata; class Amphibia; order Anura; family Bufonidae; genus Rhinella; species Rhinella marina. Next base: position 82,079 of record ONZH01010615.1, read on the forward strand.
CAAAGGTAATTTATAAGAATGCTATATTTTTTATTCTGAGGGGGGAAAGCATGTATTTCAGTTTGGGCAATATGGTGGATCAGTGGTTAGCACTGTTGCTTTGCTATAGGACTCTGAATTTGAAACTGAACAAGGGCAACATCTGCATGGAAATTGTAATCTCTCCATGTATTTGTGTGGGCAATCTAAAAAATATTCTAATAGGATGTTTAGCTCCCTAAAAATTAGCCCATTTGTGTCCACCATAGGGAAATCAGATCGTGAGCTCCACCGGGTACAGTGAGTAATGACAACCTCTGTACAGTACTAGGCCTAGCAATGTCTACAACACTGACCAATACTCCATCCATATCTTCCTCAGTCCTATACTGGAAAAAAAATAACCCTAAACCTCTGTACTGTACATGCCATAGAAGGCATCAGTTTTACTGTATCTCCAGTTAATTTCACTAGCTTGAAAGTTGACCAATATCTTCCTAGGAGGTCCCATACTGCAGTAAGAGCCGCATTCACTTGTTTCATGTTGTTATGTTTTAAATATATGTGCATGTAGGAGATTTGGAGCTATGGTTCAGAAAAATCCAGAAGAGTACAAAGATCTCATAGGGCCCTATAGCAAAACTTAGTCTGGGCCCCCTGCCCCACTCATTTTGTCAGTACACATGCATCAATCACTATTCAAAATGCGAAATGCCCCAAAAACACCCCAGATTTCTGATGAATTTGCTGTTTGTTTGTTTTTAATTAAGAAGACATTTTAATTTTAGAAAATTCTAATAAAAATTCACACTTGGCCTCACCCAGTTTATCTGACTCCTAGGTTGGTAAAAGTGGAACTGGTGCTTCATAAATACAGTGCTCAATCTGAATACCATATTTCTCAGCGTACTTACAGTGGAAAACTGGCATAAATTCACTGTTCTCTTTCTATTACAAGCTGCCTGCCTGCAGTCACCACTAGGGGGAGCTCAGGAAATCACAGGGAATCTGTCACCAGTGACCTCCGTTTCAGTGGCCAGTCCCTCCATGTCTGCTTTGCCACTGCCTGGCAAAATCAAAGCAGCCAGGGAGGGACTGGCCAAAGAAATGAGTGGAGATTGGGTGCAAAAACAGCAATGGTGACGGCCTTGTTGCACCTAATTTGTAATATTAAGAAAAAGTATCATAATTCGAGAACAGAGCCTTGCATCAACAAAAGAAAAACAGTGTTTTAATCAGGTGAACCACAGATATGTGTCTATGCAAACAGTTTGAGAAAGTGGGCGCTGGTGAAAGATTTGCTTTAAAGGGGTTATCCCGCGACTATTGTAAAAAATTAAAACCAGACAACCAGACATCATATAGTACATGACAATCTCTTTCTAACAAAGCTAGAACCAGCCCTGTACCTCACATGGATCCAGAGATCTCCTCATTCACTGCTCTGCTAGATTTATATCACGCTTGCAGCTCAAGGGGAGTGTCTTTTCTGCTGCAGCTAAGGGGGCGTGTCTCAGCTCTGCCTATCACAGCTCAGGGGGCGTGTCTCAGCTCTGCCTATCACAACTAAGGAGGCTGTTATAAGATGAAACTGAGCATGTGCGGCCTTCTCAGTGAGCAGGACAAAGAAATAAGAAAAAAACAAACAGCAGGTGGCATAATACAGATACATTTTATTGAATAACTCAGTGGCTATGCTAAATCTTTAATTGCATGCAATTACAAAAGTATTCCGGTGCTGATTTGAAAATTGTAGAATATTTTTCATGGGACAACCCCTTTAAGCAGATACTGTTGAATGAATTAGAAGCAATAATAAACTGTTGAGCGCCCCCTAGTGGTGGCTTCATTAAAATGCATTGTTTTCACATTGGGAAGAGGAGTTCCGTGCTGAGTCCTCTTCATCCTGGTCCCCTTAACAGTTGGGTGTTCTGCCTTTTCCATGGCAGATTTCACAGAAAATCGGTAACAAATCTGTGTTTCCTGCAGAGTCTGGCATGAATTTTGCTGCAGAGTTCACCATAGGCATTGTATTTGAAAACCTCTGGCATACCCTGATTTGTGCTACACGTGGATGGGTTATGAAAACCTCATCCACATGTATTGTACTTTAAGTTGCTATAGGTTTGCACTACAAGATCTGCAGTAATGGCACAACTTTCATGTGTCAGAACAAGAGCTCATTTGGGGAAAATGGGGCATAGTCAGAGATTATAAATGCTACTCTAGAGCCAGCTTTTGCAGTACCGCAGACCTGTAGTTGTTAGTTATGTATTTCTAATGTTATGTTATGTACACCAGCAGATGGGTATGGTTGGCATGGTTCCTCCCCTCTTGAAAAGAGGAGGAATTTTAGCTAGGACAGTAAGGAGGAAGGGCGCACGACCAATTGCATACACTCCTAGGGTCTTAGGGACCTGTCTTGATCCAATTCTTCTGAGAGACCACTACTCCAGAGCCGGACTGCAAGAGCACCAAAAAAAAGCTTTCCTAGAAGCTGCAATGTTGATAGTCAATAGAGTGACCAGCAAGCCACAGATCTACAGACCCTGCTGCAGGTGAGGGAATATAGTTCAAACACCCATCACCAAAATCACATTCAGGGCAGATTAACTGAAAACCTGCATTACATAGTGGACACCTATATCCACAAGTGACAGCTTACAGCTGTTAGCCAGAAGTTCGAAGAAGAGTCATCAGTACGATAGCATATCAGAGGTGACATCTGCCACTTTGCCAGCCACCACAGATCATCATCTGGGGATAGAGATTGCACTACTGTAAAGAGAAAGTTTTATTCTTTTACTTCTGTCCTGAGTGTTTGAATCACCCTTGCATAGCACCGACCTCCAGGGAGAAATGGCCTGAGGGAATGCACCAGAACCCATCATCTCATGAGGGCCACTACCACTCCCATCCTCTGCACCAGCATCTCAGGGGCTTGCTGCACTTTTGCCCTCCTGGATAAGAGCTTATTTATGCACATTCCAGTTTTCCTAGGGAGCATTGCCTGGCCTATAAAATATCCTACAACTTGGCGGTGTGCATAAGGTGAAACTTTCAACCAGACAGGTCTCTCGCCCAGTGAAACCGGCACGCAGCTCTGATGTACTGTATATAGTGCCAAACATTAAAGTGTCCATCCTGGACATGTATATAGTGTATAAAGTGTCCGCCCTGGACATTGGGGGCATATCGCTAGGTGCTGATGAACAGAGCCTGCAAAGTGACGGAGGGTGCACTGTGCATGCGCTGCCACCCTCCATTCATTTATATGGGGGTACTGAGAATATCCAAGCTATTTCCGTATGCCCCATAAAAGTGAATAGAGTGGTGGCTGTGCTTGCGTGGTGCACTTCCCATTAATTTCAATTGGACTTCTGAAAATAGCCGAGCGCTCCACTCAGCTATTTTTGGCAGTGTTCTAAGGATAGGTGCGGGTCCCAGAGATGGCCCTAGCGATATATCTAAGATGGGACAGCCCCGTTAACTCATAGCACTTCCATCCAATAGGTGGCACTAGAGAGCCAGCTACTGTATATCCTCTTGGATAAGAGGATTGCAATATCTGCATTAATGGACCTGATGCCATGCCAGATGGTCTCAATTCCACCACCACTAATATGACTTTTCTCACATTACGGTGGGACCAGTAGTCACCTTCTTCTTCCAAACCGTGACGACAGAGGTGAGTGGCAGTGCTGCCTAGCAATACGTGGCACTACGTCTTCTGTAAACTGGTGGCTTTTCTGTGCTGTCATGCTCCGCTGGCGCCGTCTGTTGCTAAGCAACGGCCCAAATGTACTTTGGCTGTTACTGAACAAACTGTGCACTCCAAAGATTATTCATTAGGTTGACTGAAGGACTCCTTAATGAATGGTTACCATGGGAAGCTCCAGCTTTATATTTCATTTCCATCAGTCTCAATAGTGAGCAATTTTTTTGTGTCATTTGTTTGCTTATTGCATTTAAAAATCCAATGTTTTGTGCAATTCTGACAAATCCCTGTGTTTTATGTTTTTAACCTTTTATTAACTGGAAAAGCAGTTTTCTTTCTCCTCATTGCAACTGAAAAACTTCCACGTGTAAGACTAAGAGTCCTCAACGTAGACTTAAAAAAAAAGTTTTCCCTGCCTGACCCCGTCAATCAAAGTGGAGAGGGTGCAGCAGTTCCAGAAAGAGCAGAGCCTCTAGGTGTAAGGCCTCATGCACACGACCATATGTATTTTGCAGTCCTCCACAAAAAATACGGATGACGTCTATGCAGGGGCGGTCTTGGCATTTCTGGGGCCCTAAGCGAAGTTATGTCCGGGGGCCCCCACGCCCCAATGACGCGTCACGCCCCTGATGACACGCCCTCTGATGACACCCCTCCCAATGGCACGCCCCCCCACACATTAAAGACTGGGACTAGAGCATGCTCGGGTGGAATTTGCGTGCGCTTTTTCAAATCTGCACGCTAATTCATATGCATATTTTAGTATGTACACTAATGTGTATGCATTTTATAAATTAGTACGCATTAGCGTACTAATTTATAAAATGAGTACGCATTCGGACAAATGCAGTACGTGACAGCTGGGCGTGCGGTCTTGGACACCAGCACAAGAGCGGAGCGTGGGGGCCCCCTTGGACGTCGGGGGCCCTATGCAAATGCATAGGATGTGTGGTGCCCAAGACCGCCCCTGCGTCTATGTGCACTCCGTATTTTGCGAAATGAAACAGCTGGCCTCTAACAGAAATGAACACAATAATAGGACATGTTCTATTTTTTTGCGGAATGGAAATATGGACATACGGAAACAGAATGCACATGGAGTAACTTCCGTTTTTTTTTAAATGAAATGTTCCATTTGAAATGAATGTTTCCACTTACGATTCACAAAAAAACGAAACAGGCACGGAAAGAAAATACATTGGTGTGTATGAGCCCTAGAAGTGAAGTTTTAATGTATGCAAATTAGCCTTTAGGAGCGTTGCCTTTACTCCTACAGGATCTAATCTCTGCAACTGACAGGACTGACTGACAGGACCAGGCAGGTATGATAATGTTTACACTGCCTGGTCCTGTCAATCAAAGTGGAGAGGATGCGGCAGTTGCAAAGAGAGCAGAGCCTCTAGGTGTAACGGCAACGCCCCCGTGGCTCCTAGAGGCTCATTTGCATATATTAAAACATAATTTTTCTCAGCAATGCGGACACATATTAACATGGGACCAACACAGATGTCTTCAGCTGCCAAGTGCACATGTAACAGGTCAGTCAGTGTCATAGGAATAAAACTGCTGACAGATGCCCTTTAAATCCCTTGTCTCTGAGAGGACGCCACCGCTTTAAATCACCATTTTTACTGCCCATGTAGATTAGGACTAGTTCACCAAAGCATCAAAGGATCCTCCACTGGACCCAAGCTGTGAGACAATAATGGACCCAAAGGTCCAACAGCAGATGATCTAATTTGGTGCTGACTTTGGAACCAATCACTTGTCAGAAGGTTTTGTTTCTTATAGGTAGATTCACAAATAACACATTAGATCTTATTGATGATATGTCCTGGGTGTCCAGTGAGAACAACGAAGACTATGGTGCAATGAACATCTGACATGTTCTGTATAGATGGAGGGTGGGCCCAAGGGCAGATTGGCCATAGACCTTACAGGGAAATTTCCTGGTGGGCTGATGCCCAAGGGGTCATATGGGGCCTCCTCATGGCTGACCAGTGTAAGTTTATGTGCAGTATTTTGTGATGGACTGTGGTATTTGGCTCTGTTGGGGTGGTATAATGTGCCACAGTATGGTATTGTTGGCCCTGGCTTCCATCAATTTGGACCCAACTACAAAATGGGGCCACTTTTAGTATTTTTTCCAGGGCCACTTTAAGTTCCCAGTCTGCCCCTGGGTGGGCCCTTAGGATCATGTCCTCTGTGGGGCGATACTGTATCTATGAATTATGATTTATAATGACTTAATGTTTTCATTATTGTAATTTGTAACCCAAAATAAGTAATTGCATCATAACAATTATATTTTAATTTTTTATTTAAATAGGTTAAAATAGTTAAAAATATAATAAAATATAGTAAAAAAAAAACATAAAAATAGTTCATTTTTATTTAGTTTAGATTTCTCTGGCCGCTTTGTTTCCAATCTGACAAAGCAGCAGCATTTCCTATGCCTTGATGGTGGTGAGTTTGGCTGTTTCATGCAGTAAACTCTGCACAGACCCCCCGTTGTCCAGAAGCAGCTTGTCACTGCAAATCAGCTTAGTGAACCAATTAATAAATTCCTTCAAAACACATTGCAGTCGTTCTACTTAGCAGGCTTGTTTGTATTAACCTTTAAAGTCTTCATACTTGCACTGGTAGCACTGGGAACCTATATGCCGTGGATGTTTAGATCCCAACATAGCAGCCATCATGTGGAGGAAGCATCTTTTCTGGATGATAGCATTTTACTTCTCATTTTATATACTCTACATGGAAGCACATGCTGAATCCCGCCATGAGGAGACCAACCAGACCTACAGCCACAAAGGACTTCTGCAAACTCTTCAGACTTTCTTGCCTGGAAATGAAACAGACCTCCGCAGGAACAGTTCGAAAGAGATTTTAACATTGTTGCTGGAGAAGGTCGAATGTCCTAACAAACAGCAAACGTGCAATCGGGTCAGTAAACGAGTCGTGAAAACTTGAGCGCCAAATGCTTCTGCTTTTATTCAATCTGTAGCTTTCGTCTCTATCATTTTAAGTTTAAATTGTAAACGTTTAGTTAAAATTGTGATTCATTTCATTTTCTATTTCATTTTTTGTAGTTAATTGCTACATTTTGAATATTTTTTAAATGATTTTATATTTATATTTTATTCTGTACTATCAAATGTGGATTTTCTTTTTACAAAAGAGGATTTTGTAATTGTGTGATTCCTCAAAAACATTAAAGATAGATAGACAGACAGACAGACAGACAGATAGATAGATAATAGATAGATAGATAGATAATAGGTAGATAGATAGATAGATAGATAATAGATAGATAGATAGATAGATAGATAGATAGATAGATAGATAGATATGAGATAGATAGATAGATAGATATTAGATAGATAATAGATAGATAGATAGATAGATAGATAGATAGATAGATAGATAGATAGATAATAGATAGATAGATAATAGATAGATAGATAGATAGATATTAGATAGATAATAGATAGATAAATAGATAGATAGATAGATAGATAGATAGATAGATAGATAGATAGATAGATATTAGATAGATAATAGATAGATAAATAGATAGATAGATAGATAGATAATAGATAGATAGATAGATAGATAATAGATAGATAGATAGATAGATAGATAGATAGATAGATAGATAGATGATAGATAGATAGATAATAGATAGATAGATAGATAGATAGATAGATAGATAGATAGATAGATAGATGATAGATAGATAATAGATAGATAGATAGATAGATAGATAGATAGATAGATAGATAGATAGAAGATAGATGCAGTAATTAACTATATTAATACTGTATGCTTGAAACCATATAAATGTAGGTAAAGCCTATATTTAGGAGTGAGTTTAGCTGGGGATAAGTATGTTGGGTCACACGATTAGTATTCCGGTAGCATTCTTTATGCCACACCACAGTTATTGTGTCAGCGTACGTGCCCAGAATATTTTAGCTTTAGTTCAGCAGAGCTGAACATCTAAAGAACATCTAAAAGAATTTAGGAGTTACATCTAGTTTCCCAAAGAGAAGTTAAGCCTTTGAATCACAAAGGAAGAAAACTTTACAACATTTTTTACATGAGCATTACATTTAGGGTGCCACATAAAATAAATAAATTAAAAAAAACCCTCTAAATTGCAATTATGAATTTGTTTATTTTGAAATGATTTATTTATTTATTTATTTTACCTATATTTTTATTGAAAAGTACAGATTAATTCACATTACTGCTAAATAATTCAATAATTCAACTAAATAGCAGAATATTTAGAATAATTAAGAATTTTCATCATAAAACTGACTTGTTGCTCCATTTACTTGTTGCATTCTGATTTACAGGGAAATTCTCATGTCAGTTATTGATGGCTCATTGCTAGGATATGCCACCAATGGCAGATATGTAGGTGCGGCTCCCACCTCTAGGACCTGCTTTTATTTCCAGAAAGGACCCACCAAAGTGAAAGAGAGCGCACTGCACAAGCATGGCCGCCTTCCATTGACCTCCATGGAAGTTCAGAAAATATCTGAGCACTGGCTTGGCAATTTTCGGCAGACCCATAACAGTGAATGAACTGGCCGCGTATACACGGTCAGGGGCATAACTACCATAGCTGCAGACCATGCGACTACTATGGGGCCCAGGGCAAGAGGGGGCCCAGTCTTAGTTGAGATCATCTCCTCTTCTACTGGAGGTGAAAACTTGGTCAGGAGTCAGGACTCTTCATTCTAAAGAAACAACTTTTTGAAAATGATTCAGTGGCCCAAGGTTCATTGAAAGGGGTTTAGGCAGAAACCCTTCTGTCCTGTGTGGGGGGCCTGGTCTGATTCTTGCTATAGGGCCCTTACTTCTCTATGTACGCCACTGCACACGGTGCGCTCTCAATTCACCACTATGGGATTTCTGAAAACAGTTGTGCTTGCACAGTGCGCTCTCCTTCACTTCAGGGTCTCTGTTCTAGAGATGGGAGTCAGTCACAGAGGTGGGACCTGCACCTATCTGACACTGGGGGCATAACCTAGTGATGAGACAACCCCTTTGTCCTGTTTCTATAGGAAACCAACCAACACACATGATCCACCCCATAAGGAATAGATCATTACTTACCAGTTCTCCCGGCAGAGCACTGTTTACCTGGCTGCAGCAGTGACACCATGTTGATAACATGTGACTGCTGCAGCCAATCGCTGGACTCTGCAGTGCGACATTTCATGATCCTTGCCATTTTTGACAGTAGTCTATGTTTAAGAGCTAAACGTGAGATTAGACCTGGATTATGGCTCATTTACTGTATGAGACTTTTGCAAAAGTGGCAAAAAAGTTGCGACCCGTGCCAGGCAACCCCCTAGTCTACTTTTAAACCTAAAGGTATAAACCACATTGAACTCATGTCAGATATATTATTAAAATGCACCAGTTCATACATTTGGTGTACGCACACATAGCAAAGCCAGACTTAAAAGTGACATAAAAACAACCTTAAATAATAAATGACCCCCTATATTTTTATTTTCAGATATTATAGTTTTCATTTCAAAAGTGGCATGATACAACATTTGTGACTTCTATTAATCAATTCTGCAGTAGGAAGACAAGTCTATAAGATGCCTAATGTGAAGTTTGTATTCCCCTTATGTTCAAATAACTTAAAAATATCTTCAGTAAATTCTGCTACCAAATTTGCGTGGGATTTGAGTTTAAAAAAAAATAGCATCCATAATTAGAAATCATGTAACGTTTTTATGGATACCTCCCCAAGGGTCCAGGGGTACAGTTGTCCTTACGGAGAGCTCCAGTTGGCAACCTGTAGGTCAGGCAATGCACCCTGGGTAAAAGAGAGTGTAAATAAGGTCTCATATGGATGGATGAGAGCTGGTTCTCTAGTGTCACCTACTGGATGACTATCCTTCGAACATTTCCTGTTCAATAGGGTGAACCTATAGTGTAGCCATTCAATGAAGGTCACTAAAGAGCCAGTCTGCATTCTCCTGGAGGAGAGTTTATTTGCTTATAATTATCTCAATGAGGAGTAGAGGGCAACTACGTGACCTGTAATAAACCACCAGCTTACCGATCCCAGTGGCCTACTGACTGCCCTCCACTACTGTTCTCCCTCTGCATCACCCCACTTTTTCTGTGGGTCATGTACCCACTTCTGGCCTCTGACCTTATCCAAATTATGGTAAATTAGATGGCTTATCTACTGAAATCAGTGCCATATTAACTTATACTTTATATGTAAAGGGGTATCTCAACAATAACAATCTAATCCAAGTACAGTAGATACGCAACTAAAGGGGTTTGCCTATCTTCAGGATAGTTAATCAATATCTGATCATCAGGCATTCGACACCATGCACCCCCTGATTAGCTGCTCTCTTGTAGCTCCAGCACTGGAAGTTGGCTTCATCCACTGTATAGTAGAAAGAGCTGGTTACATTGACGTGAATGGGAGCAGAACTGCAGTAATCAGCTCTGTCCAATACCAATGGATGGTGCTGTGTAGTTTCAGCTCTGAATTGCAGCACAACTGGGCTGCAAGGTGTCAGACAGTGAGTTGGCATAGGGAGATTTATAGGCCAGGCAATACTCTGTAATAAGAGTTTTTTTTTTTTACTTTACATTATCCTCAATTGATCTCAAATTAGTGATCTCTTTGGCCTGATGGACACAACTGTATTTTGGCTCTGGGTGAAATCCTGCATGCTGACCCATTTATTTCTATGTGGCAGCATAAAATACAGGCAGCACACAAATTTCATCCATGTGCTGGCTGTGCCACAAATTATAGAACACATCCTATTCTTGTTTGTTTTGCAGACAAGATGTTTTAATAGAATTTGAAGATTTGTGAATGAATAGGCTTACACAGGCTAAGTGATAAAAAAAAATCACCTGGCCTGCAACAGAATGGGGGGCTCCCATCGCAACGCTACCCGCATAGCATATAGCCGGTCTTCCGTATTTTGTGGATCTGCGGTTTGCACTCCACATAATACATACTGAAGTGACATCTCTTTGGCCTGGTTCACATGACTATATTTTTTCTGGTCCACATAACATGGATATCGACCATGTATGTTCCGCCTCTTCCCCCTTCTGCATGTCCCGCCCTATGTTAAAAATACTGTAGAACATGTTCTATTTTGTTTGTGGGATGGCGGAACAGAAATACGGATGTGGACAGCAGGTGGTGTGCTGTCCACATTTTTCACAGCCTCACTGAAATGAATGGGCCTGCATCCGATCCACAAAAAATGCAGATTGGATGCTGTCCAAAAATATGGTCGTGTGCACGGGGCCTTGGTTACAAAATCTTTTCCATAAACATCACTCAACAATTTCATCTCATCCTCCACAACTTACACTATTCTATATTTCTTGCATGTTACCTTGGCTTTAGTGTCTTCAAGCCGACACTCTTCTATCAATGGCTGGTAAAGGATTCGGGATTAAACTGGATGATGATACAATGCAGAAGATATCAGTCATTCTTCTCTTCTATATATTAAATAAAAAGGACTTCTGCTCCTCACCATCCGATGTGTTGAACATGGACTACCTATTCTATCGCAACAGTATACTCAACTTAAGGAAAGATGAAGACTGCCATTATTTGTCCACCAATGAATTAGAGGATATTCTACAGGAAACAAGGCGCTATTTCCAAATATCCCATGGACAAGGGGTAAGAGCCAAGGTGCAGTATGTCAAAAAGACCAAAAGTTACCGCAAGTGAGGTTTACATGATTTCTTTATAATTACATCCACTGAGCTTTTTATGGGCTCATTTTTTGCGGGACAATCCATAGTTTTTATTGATACCATTTTGGAGTATGTGTGACTTTTTGATCACATTTTATTACATTTTTGTGGACAAGAAAAGTAATGAAAAAATGGCAAATCGCCCATTTTGACCATTTTTTCCGTTACTCAATTCGCCATATTGAAAATTTTTAAATATATTTTAAAAGTATTTCGGTCACGGTGATACCCATGATGTTTATATTTATTGATATTTAGGTATTTTTTTTAATTATACGGAAAGGGAGGTGATTTAAACTTTTATATTTTTTTATTTTTTTGTGATTATTTTAAGCATCATATATGAACTTATATATATTTTTTTTTTGAAAAAAATCAGGGATTTTAAAACTCCATTTTAAGTGGATTTTGCTCATTTCTTATCCTGGCCTGCCATCTGGTAGCCAAAATAAGAATTGCAGCTTGAATGCTGTAAACCTCGTCAGCGAGGTTTACAGCATTTCGATAGAGTGCAGAAGCCCCGATTGGCCACACGGGGCATCTGTAGGACACCCTGCACCCTGAAGCACACGCGTGCTTCACGTGATCACAGCATCTAATGTCTTTTGTTACCGATCGCCGATGGCAGTAAGTAGCGGCAGTTCTCTGCTGTTTGAAATAGCAGAGACTTGCCGGGCATGATGCCCGACGCACATGTGAGCAGGCATCATGTTCCCACATCGCTCCAGCGACGTAAGCGAAAGGGTTAAACATGATTTTGTGACACTCTGTCACAAGATGTCTGTTCTATATAAGACTCTGGCCACCCAGCGGTTGTGAGTAGTGTTGACCGAATTGAAGTTAACAATTTGGAATTTGATCTGAATTTCAGGAAAAATTTGATTTGCCCTAACTTGGATTGTAACAATTTTTTTGCAACTTTTTTTAAGTGGCAGTTGATAAACCTGGTTTAACCCCCTAACTGTTTTGCCAGAGTGGAGCTCCCGCAGTGGGAAAAGTAGCTACCTGGGGGGGGAGGGATTTAGATGCTGCTACCTTCTGAATGGTAGCAGCTAGAAACATCTGCAACTGGTCATGTTTGAAAGCAGACATTCAAAGCTTTCAGACAATATGAAAATGACAGCAATATGTTCAGGAAAGAGAAAGATATCACTGATAGAAATCGGGATGTTGTGAATGCAGCTGAAAATAAAAGTAAAAGTAGGTTTCACTCGCGATTATTCCTGACATGATTTTTAACAGTGATTTCTCCTCTGTTTCTTGGAACTGTCATTTTTGTGTTTTGCATTAAAGCCTGGACTGTCAGCTTTCAGACAAGACCAGTTGCATGTTTCTACCTGCTACCATTAAGGAGATATCACCATCTAAAGCTGCCCCCCCCCCTACAGTCAGCTACTTTTCACACTGCTGGAGCTGAACTCGGGCAGAACAGTTAGTAGTTAAATCAGCTTGACCGGCTAACCATGGCCACCTTCCCACCTAAACTAGTGTAAAAACACAAAATGCTGCTAAATTGTTCAAATAAACACAGTGTACAAATAAACCCAAAAATTTGCAATGGCTTTGCAACTTTTTTGAAATAAAAATTCTGGTATGCAACACATGAATACATGTGTGAATACAAATACAACACATGATTTCTAGGCAGCATGTTATAGAGCAGGAGGAGCTGAGGAGATTGATATATAACTTTGTGGGAAATATTCTGGGTAACTTGTATTTTACTTTAAATCCCTGTTCAATTTAGTCTTAGGAGTCCAGTTGCCGGCCCTAATCAGTGACTGACAGTCTTCTCCGTATCACTGTGCATACAGTGATAGCAGAAAGGCATAGCTGAGTAGGACCAGCCACTGGACTACTGCAGTGGCCGATTTGGGGTGCTCCCAACGTCATGCTGGGTCCCCCAGAAACCATCTAGGTGTCACCACATGTTGCTGCTCTACAGAGTCCAGAGAGTCAGGGTTTGCAGTAAACCAATGTGCTTCTTTACTGGAGAAATTAATGGGCAAAACACTAGAGGCAATGCACTGAGCTGTTTTCTCCAGTCTCCTCCCTGGCAGAAAAATGTTTCATGCTGAGGAAAGGCCTGAGCTACCTGACCTTCTCTCTTTCAGAAGGCTGGTGGCCAAGGGTCTGTGGCTTAGTCATCCGGCTGGATCCTTGGTTACAGGGCTGGCGACCCATAGTCTGTGGCTCAGCATCACCATCTAAGCGTCTTCTGGTTACTCATACAGTCTTGCAGTCTTTTATACTAAGCAGTGGTCCCCTCCTGCAGACAACTAGGAGCTCTAACTGTTCTCCTTATATACAGTTTTGGACTGAACTAAAACCTTCTAGTGGGAGGGTTGGAGTGGAGAAACTCAGCCCCAACAGAAACAATCTTGCAGTTTCTAGTTTGCCAAAGATTTGTATAGAGTTTCATTACAAGCCTATGGGAATGATTAAGCAGCTTTTCCAGACATAAACAACAGAGCTAAACCAGACAATCAAAAGGTTAGGGTGTCAGGTTTTTCCCCCAAAAAACTTAGTTTGCATGGTCTCTTATAGTAATTGTGGAAGATTTCTAACTTCTCAGTGCACAGGTAAAAAGCTCCAAAGTCTCTCAGTATTAGTTGGCTGTGCATTGACCCGTTCCACTGTTCAGTTCAGATATGGTGCAACAAAAGTACAAATGAACAGGATATAAGCATATAAAATGCAGTTCAACAATATGAAACAGTATAAGTGCACACAACAGCAAAAATCCCAGTGCAAGTTAACCCTTGTGTAGTAGTGAGTTGATGGCTTTGCATTATAGGAATAGGGGCAAATGTCCACAAATGTCCATGTTCCCTTGCTCCTGCGCACTACACCACTAGAATAGCTTAAGCAGGGAACAAAATGAATAAAACAGGTTATACTAAATTGTTATACTGAATCGTTTCCCATACAACCTTCTATCAATCTGCTCAGTTCCTTCTGCTCTACAAGATTGTGAAGTCAGACCAAACACCATGTTCAATGCGCCAGGTTCCCTTTAAACTTCTAATTAGTTCAGTAAGTACGCTCTGTACTGCAGTTTGAAAGAGCTGTCTAACGGGTGCACTTAGGCTGTCTAATTGCTGCACTTGGTGCCCAATGATTCATATAAACCCCATGTCAGGTGAGGAGTCACACATGTAGACACATGCAGATATTGTCCTTGTACTACTACTAACCATGATACTTATGATCCCTCATTCGATTTGTCAGTGTTCGGATGTAAATTCTTTGGAGAAGGACTTCGGGGTACTGCACAGTATTGATGAACTGAGCCTCCCCAGACTTGCTGAAGTGATCCTCACAGCATCCATACAGCACATCTGTGTCAGAAGAGACACATTGCCCGGCGTGGACTTCTTTACAGACTCCATTTTCAAATCCTTAAATAGAACGAATGAGCTGTATGCTGCAGGTAAATGTTCCAAAAATTGCATGAATATATATGAATTGTTGGAGCATGTGCAGTATGTCTTGTGAGACGGTGCCTTACTCTTTGGTGCCTGTCATCAGTTTCAGGGTAAGTTCACACAGGACAGAAGTACTGCAGGTTTTCTGCCCTGATTTGCAGTGGAGTACAGTATCAGGCCAGTGCATGACATTTTAACAAATCTAATATATTTGCTGCAGAATTTTTCAGAACAGAAATTGAACTGCAATATGGATTTTTTTTTTTAAATCTACAGTGTGTCAATTTCTGTTTAGTGATCTTTTTTGTTGAAAAAATTGAAAAAATCTACAGCAAAACCAACTTGTGTATCTTGGCTACAGATACACATAGATTTTTTTCAGTGCAGATTTTTCTTACTCATTTCAAGATTACCCTACTGTAGTTAGTAGCAGGAGACTTGGTGTGAGTTTAGATGTATGTCATTGTTTTTTACCCCATAATAGGACATCTGTCAGCAGTTTTGTACCTATGACACTGGCTGACCTGTTACATGTGCGCTTGGCAACTGAAGGCATCTGTGTAGGTCTCATGTGAAAAAAATGATGTTTTAATAAATGCAAATGAGCCTCTAGGAACAACAGAGGTGTTGTCATTACACCTAGAGGCTCTGCTGTCTCTACAACTACCGCGCCCTCTCCATTTTCATTGACAGGGCCAGGCAGTGTAAACGCCATCACACCTGGTCATGTCAAAGAGCAGTGGGTGCATCAGTTGCAGAGAGAGCAGAGCCTCTAGGTGTAATGGCAACGCCCTCGTTGTTCCTAGACGCTCATTTACATATATTAAGACTTCATTTTTCTCAGAAATGCGGACACATATGAACATGGGACCAACACAGATACCTTCAGCCGCCAATTGCACATGTAACAGGTCAGCCAGTGTGATAGCTACAAATGTGTTGACAGATGCCCTTTAATGGGGTAAAAATTGCCATACATCTAAACTCACACCAAGTGACTAGATTTTCCATGAATAATAATTAGAGATGAGCGAACTATTGGAAAATTTTATTCGGCTGCTTTGCCAAATTTTACAAAAAAATAAAAATTAGCTTTGTGACAAATTACTTCATTACAGAGTGCATTTATTTGTAAGTACTGAGCGCAATGACAGGGAGTGGTGATGGCGCCGCTCCCCATCATTGTACCCCGCAGATGCCGAGTTCATACATGATCGTGGCATCTGATAGTAAATAGAGTGTAAAATTTAAAAAAACAAACTGAAATAGTGTAAAAAAAACTAAAAAAAAGTCATACTTACCGGATCCATTTGCTCTCTAGGGGTCGGTCGCCGCCATCTTGCTTGAAGATCTGGTGCGAAATCTCATTTGGGCTGAGATGACGTTATCATGCCATCAGGCATGGTGACATCATATGTCACCGCTCACAGGATTTTGTGCGAGATCTTCAAGCAAGGTGGTGGCGGCCAGCCCATAGCGAGCAAATGGATCCAATAAGTATGACTTTTTTAGCTTTGTATACTATTTCAGGTTAAATCGATTTCCTACCGCGAAGCAGTAGGGGTTTTGTGGCGTATTGAATTACCCTGAAATTCAGATCGAAGTCCACGAAGATTCACTCAACATGAATAATAATAGTAATCGCTTATTTTTGATCATTTATTAGAAATAGAAGAACTTATAGGAAGACTGAAAGCAGCAATGACCTGTATCAAGACCGACCATAACCACAGGAGGAAGTTGCGGAGTCTTGTAATCCCAAGACCAAGCCATGAATCGTTACCTGTCCCCGCAATGAAGACGAACGAAGAGCCAAAAGGAATGAATAATGATGTTCCTGAGAAGCAGGGTCATTCAGCAGGATGGAGCATGGTAAGATATAAAAAGTCTGCACTGTATAATACATGAGATATGAAAAGTTACTAAATGTCTGTGAAGGAGAATTGGGAAAAAGTCATTTCTTTGAGCCATTAATCCACTAATATGTATGTACAGTGGGGAAAAAAAGTATTTAGTCAGCCACCAATTGTGCAAGTTCTCCCACTTAAAAAGATGAAAGAGGCCTGTAATTGACATCATAGGTAGACCTTAACTATCAGAGACAAAATGAGAAAACAAATCCAGAAAATCACAGGATTTTTAAAGAATTTATTTGCAAATTATGGTGGAAAATAAGTATTTGGTCACCTACAAACAAGCAAGATTTCTGGCTCTCACAGACCTGTAACTCCTTCTTTAAGAGGCTCCTCTGTCCTCCACTCATTACCTGTAGTAATGGCACCTGTTTGAACTTCTTATCAGTATAAAAGACACCTGTCCACAACCTCAAACAGTCACACTCCAAACTCCACTATGGTGAAGACCACAATTGGTGGCTGACTAAATACTTTTTTTCCCCACTGTATGTATTTGAAGGCCATTTTGCTGTGGAACTCTATGTCTTCTGTGAGAGCTCCTGAAGTAACAAAGACACTCACTTGCTTCCCACCACTCTGTTCCAGTGCAGAGGGTCTGGAGGGACTGGAAGGAGCCAGACCTTTAGTGCAGGGAACATAACATGGGAAGCAGGTGAGTAGCTTTTTTTACTCTAAGTACACTGCTGTCCTCGCATTAGCTAAAATTAGTGATAAAGCCGGACAAAACCTTTAAAACCTTAAAGTGTAACTGTCATTCTTTTTTTATTTTTGTAACGTGTAGGGGCAGTGATGCTGACCGTTTTTGTAATATACTTTTATTACTGAAATCATACATTTATATTAAAAAAATAGCTCTAAATTGGCCCATTTTGAGCCTTAGCGACGCTCCTCTGTGTTCTGTTTACATAACATGGTCAATGTTGAGCAAATGTCTACAGTTATGGGCTCATGCACACAAACGTGTGTGGTCAGTGCCCATGCTGTGGACCGTGATTTGCGGTCCACAACGCACGGGCACTGACAGTGGGGCCGCCGCATTCGGATCGCTGACCAATTCACTTGAATGGGGTCCACGATCCGCATCCCACGGTCCGCACCGAAAAAAAGTAGTGCATGCAGTACTTTTTTGCGGTGCTGCGGCACGGCCAGAAACTCTGTAGTGTTTCCATGGTGTTCTGATCCGTGCCTCCGTTCCGCATCTTCAGGATTGCGGACCTATTCAAGTGAATGGGTCTGCGATCCGTGATGCGGGGTGCACACGGTCAGTGCCCGTGTATTGCGGACACGCATTCCCTTCATGGCCTGCTATTGGCTAAACCCCAAATTTTGCCCAGCTGACAGACTTTGAGTATGTGTGTGTGTGTGTGTGGGGGGGGGGGGGGGGACATCACTGGACTGAGTGAAGCAGGATGGCCGTTTCAATGAACTGCTCAACATTTAGGCCATTCTAATCTAGGTGTTAGAAGGTGTTGAGGACAGCCAGCCTCTATCACCTTTGATTGCAGTGGTGTCATGAATAAGAAACTGGACTGGTATGGACTGGAACAATATGTCTTCTGTTTGAGATCCCACGATAGTCGTGTTTGAGTATGGAGGCCTTATGGTGAATTCTTCAATCCTTCCTTTGCTTTGAAGCGACATACTGCCCTCACTGCTGGTGGAGCCATCATATATGGCAGGTGGTCATCCTTAGTAGTGATACGAGAGACCCTAAGAGCTCAGTGATATGTGTAGGACATCCTGCCACCACATGTGTTCCTCTAATGGCAGGGCTTCGAACTGGCATTTTTCAACAGGATAAGGCTCACTCCCACACAGCAAGGGTTTCAGGAATGTCTCCACCAGATTACAATACTTTCTTGGCTGCCTGGCCAGCAGATTTATCACCCAACAGAGAATTTATTGGACTGGCTGGAACATCAGTATCAGTAACCTACAAGTGTGCAGGATTTACAGGTCCAGCTGTAATATCTGTGGGCAAATTTGCTGCAGGATACCATACAGAACCTGTATTCCTCCATGTACCACCATATCTCATCATTTATGTAGTCTAGAGGCTGTATCTCATCTTGTATCCAGGCTGGAGGCTGTATCTCATCTTGTATGTAGGCCAGAAGCTGTATCTCATCTTGTATCCAAGCTAGAGGCCATGTCTCATCTTGTATCCAAGCTAGAGGCCATATCTCATCTTGTATACAGGCTGGAGGCTGTATCTCATTTTCTATCCAGGCTAGAAGCCATATCTCATCTTGTATCCAGGCTAGAGGCTGTATCTTATCTTGTATCCAGGCTAGAGGCTGTATCTCATCTTGTGTCCAGGCTAGAGGCTGTATCTCATCTTGTATCCAGGCTGGAGGCCGTATCTCATCTTGTAGCTAGGCCAGAGGCGGCCAACAGGGTCCTAGAGCCTCCTTGCAATTGTAAAGTTCTCCCCAATAAACTTCTCCTTTCCCTCTAATATTGTAATCGCTTCCATATTTCCATATCCCATCATTACATTCACACATAGAAAGTTTCATCCCAACAACTCCTTCTTGGTGCGGTTTTATTTTTTTTTATCTGTTAGTGACCTCATATTCAGCAATCTTTACACAGTTAACGTTCCTACTATGTTTGATTTTTCAAGCTGTTTTTATCTTTATTTTAGAGTCACCATTGCTTTTCTGCATACGAACTTGTCAAAATTGTTCTACAAAATAGCCGATCTCCAGTCTCCCTGGAACAATTTAAACAGATCAGCCCGGCAATAATTCATCAACTTCTCTCCTGCACATGTCCAGTAGAGGACTTCACGAGTACACAGCTCCCACCTCCCACAACTCTCGAAAGTGAGTCTCATGCCATCATTAAATTAAACTATTTTGCTGTTTTCTTGTGACACTGGTTAATAATGCTGCAATGTTCCACAGGGTATGGATACAGCACGATTGCGGTTTTACTTCTGACAATCGGATCCATGTTTGGAGCTACTCTCATTATATTCAGTTCTTGTGAAGAGAGCTATAAACTCATCTTACAGTTGTTTGTGGGACTGGCTGTGGGAACTCTCTCGGGAGATGCCTTGCTGCATCTGATTCCTCAGGTAAAAAGTTTATTTCCATATTTTATAAAGGCCGCTAATGGGCTCTTGATAGATGATCATATATAAAAGGGTGCTCCCTCATCTTTGGACCAGCTCATTTACTTTGTTAGGAGGTGCTACAACACATGCATCGAATCACTGGCGTCAAGTAGTGCATCTCTGAGGTCAGTGATTGGCTGCAGCAGTCAGGTGTTGTCGACATGACGTCACTGCTGCAGCCTGGTCAACAGAGAATGGCTGGGAAAACCGGTGCAGAAACGGGAGATCCTCCTGAAATCAGACAACCCCTTTAAAAATATGATGAAGCACCAAAACCCCTTCAATGCCACTTCCATCTGTAAAGTAGTGTCACTTCCAAATTTATATCTCAGGAGCTCTCATTAATGAAATAATTTAAAACATACAGTATTTGGTAACTTTTTAAAGTTGTTGACTAGCAGCAGATTTATTTTCTTTTTTTTTTTTTGGCCTCTTTTTTCAGCCATTGTCGAATTTTGTATTGTCCCCACAAATCACTGGGTGCCGGTTCAGTTAAAGAAGATAAAGGGTTGTTTTCCAGGAGAAAGCAGCCCTCCATTCTGTGCCCCTTACATTTGTCAACTGTTCAGTAGGTCTCTCCTTTCTCAGAGGTTTCATAGGAGTTGTAAAGTATAACTTAAAAACATCTTTTATGTAAATGTACACTGACATTTAATATGAAATATTGTAGACTGATATTATTGACCAGGAACCATCAGATCAACATCATGTAAGACTGCTACACTACTGTATGAATGACACATCAGAAGATCCTTTTTGATGATCTCTGTACTTCAGGGTGAAAGAGACTGCCGGGACTAAAACTTTTTCCACACTATAGGAACTCCCCTTGATGATGGGGAAGGCCACAGCTTTATTGAACTATGGAGACCATGTCCTATTAAATATAATAATGTCAACATCACTGTAGATCACCTTGCATGTCCCACCACCACAGCCACAGTGGGCATGTCCTAGTTGTTATGTCAGATGACTTCCTCTTCTCTTGTATACCAAAGGAGAAAGGTCCAACCATGCTACCATCCAGAGCCAGGTGTAAATCTACTCCGAGATTAGACATCCATCCCCAGAAATATGAAAAATGCCTTCTTGTTGGCATCTTGTAAACCTGACAAGAAGATGTCCAATCCTATGTCATTAGGGTGAACTCCATCTTGTATCATAAGACGCCTATTATCCCTTTCAAGCTGCTCATGAAGTATGACCACCCCTCTCTGAGACTGGCCATGCCTAGAAACCCATACATTAAGGAGGTGCCAGGCTCGCTCGATGGCCTCATGATTATGCGCGCCACTGCACAAAACACAAGGAACTACTTCAGACCATACAAAGTTTGGGAAAGAGTGTAGAAAAATGATTAAAGTCCAATCAAATAATGGAAATCAACTCAAAAGCTAGTACTGAACAAAGGTCATTGCCACCGGCATGTATCACCAGTACCGTAGACATTTGTGATAGTCTGCTGACTGCAACCACTTCTGGGAGAACTTGTGCTGGGTAGTGGCCGGATCTCCACCGGACCCCATTATAATTAATATGCTGTGCCGCAAATGTGAAACTAGTGCAGTGGCCAGGTTTGGTGTGGCCCTAACGTTACGCTGGTTCCCCTAGACACTCTTCTTCTGCCAGGGAGTCTCCTCCCTGGCAGAAGAAGAGTTTGATGCTGAGGAAAGGCCTGAGCTAGCTGTTCCACTCTCTCTTAGAAAGCTGGTACCCTGGCCAAAGGCTGTGATCCAGGGTCTGGGCAGAGTATCCCCGTCTCAGCATCTTCTTCTGATCACTCAATAGTCTGGCAGAGTCTCTTCTTCTAAGCACTGTTCCCTAACTGCAGAACATTAGTGTCTATGACTGCATGACTTATTATATATACAGTTTCTGGCTGACATAGAACCTTCTAGTGGGAAGGGTGGAGTGGAGAAACTCAGCACAAACAGATAAATTGTTTCAACTCCCGTCTAGACTTACATTAGAGCTTCAATGATACTCAATGGCAATGACACAGCAGTTTTTCCAGACACAAACAGGTTTTCAGACATAACAACAGAGCTAAACCAGACATTCAAAAGGTCAATCTGTCTGGTTTTGGTGGTAAACTAGTCTAGCTTCTTCCCTCCAAAACATGCTCTTCTTTAAACTCTATGACAGGTGTGGACTCTATGACCAGCTTCCCTTTCAAAGTCCCAAAAGTCTCTCAGTATCCATTAACCCTTGCCATAGAGCCTCACAAATACAAGTGCAAATGAACAGGATATACTGTATATCACAACATATACCTAAAATGCAGTAACAGTATAAGTCAATGCAAGTTAACCCTTTAAAGGTAAATAAAGTAAAAGGTTTATAACTTTGTATAGGGGAAATAGGCAAATGTCCACAAATGTCTAGATTTCAAAGTATCCTTGCTCCAGGGCATTACACTAGCTTTAAACCATAGAACCCTTTCTAGGATACATCAACAGTAATGAAAACGAGTTCAAGACCACCTGGGTGCTAAGAAGCCCTTTGTATTGCCCAATAAAAATGGCCAATGAGCTATAAAGCCAGTCTTCTATAACATGTAAGAGATAAGTGTATTAGCAAATTAGTAAATTAGTGTGTATGAACTGTCAAAAACAGACCTCCATCCACCAATTCTTTTAACTTGAGCATCTGAAAGACTGGCAGCGTCTGCAACTATGGCTGCACCTTATACGGAATGAGTAAGTGCCCAATTCTGACAGGGACAGACGGGTAAACTCAATGCATTGAACAAAAGCACAAACCAAGAGTTTTGCTTTGTAGCTGCATACTGCCTGCAGTGCTTCAAAAAGGTGATACAATAACAAGAAGGATACAGGACTACGAAGCTGGCTGACTTAACCCCTTTTTCCAGCCTTTTAAAAGCAATGTATACACACATTCTTTGGTAATATCAAGTAAAACAGCAAACTTTAGTGCCAAAGACACCTCAGTCAGCTCGTTGAAAAAAAACCCTTTCACGTAAACAAGACTGTTTCAAGAAAGTAGTTGTCTACAGTAATCAGCAGGAAGAAATGAATTCTCATCTGTACCATACAAACAAACCAACCAGGCCTTACTTCTGCATTGCTGAAATCACCACATTACACAGCAAAGGCATTCGATGTTCACCAGCAGGTCTCACACACATGGCGGGCAGAGGAAACCCTCCAGGTACATGGACAAGGATACCACCAAAGACTAGTCTCACATTCAAAGCTGTAGTGGATGGTGAGATATGGAGCCTGAAAGTCAAAAGTTCTAAACATTGTTACCCTTTTGCTCATCAGTATATGCTGGAAAGCGGCCAGACAATAAATACTATACAAGTATTTTTTGTCTGTCCGTAAGCCGGCATATACAGTATGCGACCAGATCCCATTAGAGAGAATGTGGATCTTTCAATGTATGGTGGTATCCAGCATAGCCTCCGCTGGAACAAACTGCAGGATTTCGCAGCGCAGACGTGAATGCTGCCTAAATGAGAAGTTAATTTGTTAATGAATACAGCACCCTCATTGTCCTACCAAAACATTATCTTCCTTTTTCTCATGTAATGACCCCATAATTCCACCAGTACGACTGTAGGAAAAAGCTCCAACAACATGAGGTTCTTAGACTTTTGCAGACCTAATCATTTGGCCATGCAGCAGCTGGACAGTGATTTCTGAAAATCGCACCGTATCCCTGTGTACCAGTAGCATCTGTGAAAAGCTGCAAATCCTTTTTACTTAATTCAGCCTCAGGAAAGCAAAATATCCCATCATAAGAACCAAGGAACGAATGCCACCTAAGCAAGTCATCCTTCCAAACTTTAAAATAAAATGGTGTGGCTTTTTATCACCTGACGTGCACATTGCTAACCGACCTGGAAAAACATGACCCATAGGGAAGGACTCTATATGCAAATGCCAACTGACCCAAAAACAATTGTAATTCACGAAGCGTGACCTTGAGAGAATCTAAACTATTGACAATGTCAATGGGTAAATAATAAGCTATAAGCAGGAAGTGTAATATCCCAGAGTGGGGGTATTACTATTGTGCTCTCTATTTTACCTCATTTCATGTTTTATTTTGTCATTTTGTCCAGCAGGAGGATATATTGGGTACCAGTGACTGGCTGTAATAGGGCTTAACCACCCTGTTCTATACCTCCTGGAAGAGTGGACCGTTCTGACTTCCTGACAAGAGGGGGGGAGTCTAGTGTGATTCAGCATTCTTTTAGTGGAAAGTTAGGTGGAGAGGGGAAGAGTTAGGACCCTCTCCAACCAGAGAGTGTGAAAGCAGCTCCTAGAGCACCACTCACCAGAATTGAAGTGAGGACTCAAGTGGAACCTTGGGATCAAATACAGCATAGTGAACTGCAACATTGCTTCTCAAGACACTTCTGTGAGTTGCGCGAATATGGGCTAAAAACAGCCTCATCACCAACCCAGCTGCCATCTTACCTCCTCAGTTGGTATCAGAAGAGATCTGCACTAGAGATGAGTGAATCTATTCGCCGATTCGTTGATTCGTATCGAATCTTGGAATTTTTAGCTGCGAAGCGAATCTGAATATTAGGTGATTCGCTTCGGCTTTGTACGCATTCGCTACGTAGTTTGTCCTATAAATTATACGCTATTGCTACATATAAGTTACTCTATACGCTTTTGCGTACGAATGCAATTCATTAGCGATGAAGACTCCTCCCTGGTAGCTCCGCCCCCTTCTCCAGTGCGAGAGGAAGACGAGGCAATTAAGACGGCGAGACAGCGAGGCACTGACTGGGGAGGCATGGTGTGGGACACCGACCCCTATGAGGAGAAGGAACCGGAGGAGATCTACGTCTCTGAACATGTCCGGCAGCCTAAGAAGTCGCTTGAGGTGCCCGCTGAGGTGTTCGCTCCGCCGGCTGACACGGCGGAGGCGGCAGGAGTTCCCGCTCCGCCGCGCAAGAAGGACTATTCCATTCGCCAAAATTTGATGGTCCCCGAAGCTGTCACCCGGAACGCCCTGACCCTCTGGGAATACAAAAAGTTGGTAGAGGAGTGGGTTGTGCAGGTGTTGGAGCACCCACGGTCCGGTGACCCCAAGCTGGAGCGCAGAAAGGGTACCGTTATTTGGTTCAATGTCGAACGGGGAGTTGGTTTAATTGCAGATGAGGATACGGCAGAAGAATTATACATGAACCGCCATTCTGTAAAGCGGCCATATCTTCCGCCCGTCCGCCACAATCTCCACGCAGGGGATTACGTGGAGTATACCCCTATGAAGAGCCTCCAAGGCCCCTTTGCTACTGGGGTGAAACTCCTTACGCGACCAGCTACTCCTGCAGCGCCCCTGGAAGACTGTACTGAGGAGGCCCAGGCCGCAGAAGAGGCTCGGTGTTCCCATGAGACCAATGATGGGACTCTGCGATCTGAGGAGAAATACCAAGCACAGCTGGAACCCCTGATACCAGATTTGCCACCACCGCCGATCCTTCATGTGGGACAGATGACCACCAACAGTTTCGTGTACCAGCCATCGGTGGTACAATACCAACTGCCATGGCAGTTGGAGGCCACACAGTCCGCCGCTCGCGGAAGACCGTTACCGGAGCCCTTACAGCCGGAGATTCTGTCACCTTGTATGCTGGTGGGAGGATCTGGTCCCTACAAGATAAAGGCCCAAGTTGCCACGGCCCTTGCCAGCGTGACCGCACGGTCAATACCAAGACCATCCCTGAGAGGTCGGTGGAGTTCTGCTGCCGCAACCAGTGTAGGTTTCCGGAGGCAGGGGCGCCCTCTCATGTCTTTTAGCTCCAGCAGCAGTGAAGAGGACATGCAGGCCTTTAAGTAAGGATCCTGCAGCAGCCTGCCTAAATAAAAGAGCACTAAAGACTTATGGGAGCCACAATGTGGACTTTACTTGAAAGGCGAGCACTAGTTGGCCTTGTTTTTATTTTTGTTGCCCTGTGTTTGTCCTCACCCAGATGGACATGGATTGTCAGGACTCCCCCATCAAAAAAAAGTTATACCCAAGTTGCGCATACGTGCGCCTCATCCCTTTTTTCCCCCTTTTCAGGTTATTGGGGAGCCCCTTGAAAGAGGTTTTTTCAAGGAACCTTTGCTGCTATTTTATTACCCATTTGGATTACAATTACCTATGTGGATTACAAATTACAACTGAGTTTGGGACTCTGTTCCAGTTGTATGACAAGTGTCAGAAGAAAAGAGACTTAAACGTGTCCGTGAGCATACTATGTCGGTGATATTTGAAATGTTTACATTATACCTATAATGTATTTGCACTATATTGTTTGCACTGGATTGTTTGCACTAATGTTTTTACCTTTCAGCAACGTTTTCAAGTATATTGCCCGTTGTGTGTATTTCTTTACAGGTACCGCAATGTGTCCTCATATTCACTTTATTGTATGGTGGATGGTTGTACTATGCACTTAGTCGGATAGAAAGCACCTTACTTGTTCTACCTCAGATGTACATACTGCCTCTGAGGGCATTTCACACTAATGGTTCAGAGTAACCAGGTGTCAGAGCCACAAGCAGGTTTAACTTTCCTATCCTAGCTCATTTGTATTCTGCCTCTGAGGACATCCACATTAATGGCTCATGGTAACTAGGTAGTGGAGTCACAAGCAGATTTCATGTTGCTTGTACTGGTTCATATATACTGCCTCTGAGGGCTTCCATGCTAGCAGTTCATGGTAACTAGGTGGTAAAGTCACAAGCAGATCCAATGGTACTAGTCCCGGCACATGTATGATGTCTCTGAGGACGTTCACACTAGCGTCTCATGTTAAACAAGTGTCGGAGTCACAAGCAGGTTTCACATCTTTCAGGGTAATCCTCGCTGCTATAGTACATTAAGAGGGAGTAGCCCTCGTAGAACTATGGAAGGTGGACTGGTTCCTCCTCCTAGTTTGAGTGTCCTAAGACCTTGTGCACCGCCTTAAGGAAAATATGTGTAGCTACCTGTATAGACATCAAGGTGACAAAGCGTAAAGCATAATAAGGTCTTGTTGCTTGGAAGGGTTTACAGGATGAAGCCACCCTTCTGTTTGCGGGCGTCTCATAGTATCGTGGAGAGATTACAGTACATGACACCCCCCACGCTTCATGCACGACTCTGGCCCAGGCCCAATGAATTATTGCGTACATCTTCTAAGAAGTTGCGTACATTTTTTTAAAAGAGTGTTCGTTATTAGTGCGCAAATGTTCGCTAATAGCACATAATAACGTATATTTTGTACGCAAATACAACGGATCTATTTGTCGAATATATATGAATCTTAGGAAAAGTTCGGCAAATGTTCGGCAAATAAAATTCTGAATGATTCGCTCATCTCTAATCTGCACTAAAACCTGCTGCTACTGTTTGTATTGTCAAGTTCTACATTGCACTTAGTAACATGATTTTATTACATTCAATTCTAGTCTCATTCTTCAGTGTTCACTGCAACGAACCCTAGGGAGCAATGGCCTGAGGTAGAACACTGTGACAAAACTACACTGCATCAGGGCCACTACCACTCCCATCCTCTACACTGGCTCCCATAGGGACTTGCTGCAGAAGGCTGATCAATATTCTTTCAGTATCTATCATGGTGTCTAAAAAGGAGAGTCTACACTTTGAACCTTCTGTTTTACTTTGGAAAATCTTGAACTAACAACATGACATTGAGCAACCCATGGGGAGGCACATATCAATATAATAAAAACCGTTGGCAACCAAGGAGGTGAAAACAGTTCAGATTAACTTGGAGGAGTGAGAAATTTGATTCTATATCCAATTTTGCAAGCCAAGCTTTAGGGCCAGCTTTCACGATGAACTGTAATGCTCTAGCAAAAGACATATATGACATCGCTGACTCCTCCTGTGGTATACCATCATTGACAGAGTCACCATAAGACAGGTGATGTAACAAACGGAATACCTTGCTCACTTTTAGGCACAATACCCATAGGTGAAATCTTGAGATTCTGTAAGGGAGCTTCTGAAGTGGTCCTGCCAAACAACTCAATGTCACTTCCTTGTCTAATTTTTTTTGTGTCACCTCAGGGTAGTCTAGTTCTGACTTCAAATCAAAGGTAAACAGGACAGAAAGCTGTTCAACATGAGGAATACAAAAGCCTTTAGTAAAACCTTCAAGAAGCATAGTGGCCTCATGTATCCTAGGGTCCCTGTCGAGCCACTGTCATATTTTTAGGACGTTCGTTGACCTAGAAGCTGATGTCTAGCAGGGAATTTTCCCCTTTTAAAAGCATGTAAGTGCTGAACGCGAGTCCCAACAAAGGGAACACTCATGTTAACAAGCTCTGGGTCTCCGATCCTCCAAACAAGTTGAAATATGACCGCAGCAGTGACTGCTGGAAAGGGCAACAGCGCTTTTGAGACAGCATAAGTTGGATCCATACACCTCTTTGGAAGACCTACTAACCTTGGGCCGCAAGGACAAGTGTCACTTGTACTCCTTATTACACCTCCACCAGGTAGCACCGCCATGCAACTTATACTCAGAATTAGGGATGAGCGAACCGAACCGTAACGAACCAGATTCGTTACGAACTTTCCCAAAAGTTCGGTTCGTCACCGAACCGAATTTTGAGAAAGTTCGTAACGAATCTGATTGAAATAACGGCGACGCAAAATATACGCATATTTGAGAATGTACGCTAATGCGTACGCTAATGCGTTTGAATTCATAAAAAGTGTACACATTAGTGAACATTCTCAAATATGCGTATATTTAGGGTATGGCATATGCCATATGCCATACCCTAAATATACGCATATTTGAGAATGTTCACTAATGTGTACACGCATTTTATGAATTCATACGCATTAGCGTACGCATTAGTGTAGATTCTCAAATATGTGTATATTTTGCGTCGCCGTTGTTGAAGTCACTTGGATTTTTTCCACTTTTTTCATTGTAATAGCAACTGCAAGTACACGAAACTGTACCCTATCTGACTCCCATTATTGTAGCAGCAATTATTCAGCCGATATAGCAAGGTTCGTTTTAGGTTCGGTTCGTACGAATCCGAACTTCACGAAAGTTTGCCGAAGCAAAGCGAACTTTTCAAAAGTTCGCTCATCCCTACTCAGAATACTTAGAATCCAAATAAGTAAATAGCTTTTTCTGGATGATGTTGTTGATGTGTTATTTGCTAGCTAAAACAGTGAAGTCTTGAAGCCAATTCCCAAAGGGTTTGGCAACTTTTTACTTCTTGTCTTCTTATTTGTCAAAATGTTTTTCCTTGGTGACAGTTAGTTGTTCTGGAGAAACTAAAGCCCACATATCCATGAAATCACATTTAATTATTATTTTCTATCATATCTTGTGAAACATGAGTCCCTAAAGGTGTAATAAAAATGAGAATCTCTAAAAATTAAACCCAACTGTTCGTTAAAACCAACAGGCTGTGTGAAAGCCACACCTGGCAAAAAATGGGTGTTTTCCAAAGTTGCCAACATAGTTTTGAAAACATCCAACCTTTCATCACTTCTACCCAAATAACCCAACCCTAAGGCTGTTTACAGGCAAACTCACCACATAGAGGCACTGGAGAGGGATTATGGGCTGGAACAAAATGCTGCAACAGAGCACTTGTAGCCACAAGCAGAGGGCATCAAGACCAAAGAACTCCTGCTCCGCTGTCAGATTTATTCCTATGCTCTTGTCTCCATCTTTGCTGTCTATGCCTGGAGTGCTGACTATGATGAAACGATTGCTATGATTTGGTTCTACACGACTCCTGAGTGAACCACGGGATTGGCTCTCTCTGTAGCTGTGATGTGACGGACGTCTGTAAGATGATCTTCAGCTGTGGCTGCGCAACCACGAAGATGAGCTGTGTCGACTCCGATACCTGCCATCCATGCTCGAGGATGATGGTGTTATGGTATCAACTATGATGGGAACCTTCTTGAATGGAAATTCTGCCTCTAACTAGTCTTTACCATTGATTGGGACCTCTGAATATACTTATGGAGTTCCAGGAACGAAATCTGTATCTAAAAAATCCTCAGTGCTGTCCAGCATTAAAGGGTTCCCCTTCTCTTGGCCAAGTGATAATATGGCAGTGTCCGTAGTGAGAGAGTGGCATGTTGTCAGTAACTTCAGGTGCTGTAGTTTGCCTCCTACCAAACCACCTTGCAAACCTTCTGGCCTGTTTGGGTGCAGGATGTGTATTAATAGTGACCAGCAGAGTAGATGTCTGTGAAGAAGATGCTGCAGTGCTGCTATTTACACAGGGAGGTTTTTTTTTTCTATTTCTTGAACATGATTATGGGGGCAGCCATCTTGTCTGAGCTGTTCTTAACAGCATTTAGAAATCATTAAGAAAATTGCTTTAAAGCAGCCCCATGGATCATAGACATAATGGTCATGCTTTGTGACTTCTGCAGAGGTCATTGTACGTGGAAAGAATAGATAAGCTCTGACAATCACCTATTAGGAATGGAGGATCCTGTCTTATCTATACACAGAGGTGATATCATTACAGACAGGATTAGAATGACAGATAAGCAGATAACTGCAGTAAAGTGATCTGTACAGACCAAGAAGTAGCACCTACTTTTATTTTTAGTGGCCAGTGCAAACATTGCAGGATTTTATAGTTTTTGTTTAAATCTAAATATTTACATGGAAAATACAAAATAACATTATCAAAAATTCTTTAAAAATATCTTAAGCATAAAACCGTGATTGAAACAATAGGTCATTTTCTGATTACACGTTCCTTTTAATGGCAGCAGAGGTGGAAGCCTTTTTTATTTACCTATCCAAACCTAAGCCTAAGGGCCCTTGCACATGACCGTATGCCCTCCGAGACATACGGTCCTTGAGCGGGCCATATGTCCCGAAACGGCATTGATCGTGAGCACAGGAGCCGTACGGTCCGTAAGTGGGCCATATGTCCCGGAGCGGCATTGATCGTGAGCACAGGAGCCATACAGTCCGTAAGTGGGCCATATGTCCCGGAGCGGCATTGATCATGCACACAGGAGCCCACAGCATCATACTGTAGATCACTATGATGCTGTGCACGTTGGGCCGCCAGCAGGACTATTGTCCTGCACTCATAAGATCATATGAGTGCAGGACAATAGTCCCGCAGGTGGCCCGACATGCACAGCATCATTGTAATCATTGTAATGATGCTGTGCGCTCCTGTGCTCACGATCAATGCTGCTCCGAGACATATGGCCCGCTCACGGACCGTATGTCTCAGAGGGCATACGGTTGTGTGCAAGGACCCTAACATACTAGAAACCACAGGAGCTGTTGTCTGTTTGGTTGGTAGCAGTCGAAGAGGAAGAGGAGGACACACAAACCTCGTAACTATGTTCCCAATGCGACATATGACCGCTCCCAACCAATGTGGAGTTTCCTCCACTCCTAACAAAGTTAAACCTTGAGCATCTAGATGCTCCACAGTCAGAAGTTCTCAGACAGTCCGAGAGTCAGCATAAACTATGACGATTATACGATTATGGATTTTTTTTTAATGTTTTTCAATCTTATTTTTTCAACAGGTTTTGGGTATTCATGACAATATTTCCCATGACCATCATGGAAAAGATGGAGAACTTTACTTAGAGGAGAAGCAATACTTGTGGAAGATAATGGCGATGATTGGAGGCATTCATGGATTCTTCCTCATTAATAAACTTTCCTTTCTCATTATTTCATCTACAAGACAGGTAGGAAATTTGTAGTTAATATCTGCTGTTTTCTATATTTATCTTGATCTCCCCCAACTAATTTCATATTGTACCCATTGTTTTTTCATTCAGTTTCTTATTAAAACACTTTCCTTCTGAACTTTATTTAAACCTTTAACATATTTTAAAGGGAGTCTGTCACCTCATTTCCACCTATATAACTAACAGCACTGCCCCACAGAAGATTGCAGACACATCCTAGACATACCTGTGTGCACTGTGTGTCTGTATTCCATGTTCAGAAAAAGCACTTTTATTCTGCAGGAAAACTCCCAAGTGCCCGGCTCTGCTGCTGCTGCAAACCAGACTAAAGAGGGGAGGGCTGATTTAGCTGCTCATATCTTGGGATTGGTAGCAGATAGAAAAATGGTTCTGACTAGAGATGAGCGAGCATACTCGGCCAAGCATGCTCGGGAGCAATTTTCGAGGAGTAGCGTATATAATATATATAATAGCGTTTTATAATCTGTACGCTAATGCATATGCATCTTCTAATCTGTACACTAATGCGTACGCATTTTATAAATTTGTACGCTAATGCGTACAAATTACAAGATGTGTCCGCATTAGCGTACAGATTAGAAGATGCGTACGCTACTACTCGAAAATTGCTCCCGAGCATGCTCAGCTGAGCATGCTTGCTCATCTCTAGTTCTGACCTTCTTTGAAAGCTGGCATTCTAAGCTTTAAAATTATTAAAATCACAGCATTATATCCAGTATATTAGAAGATATAGCTGTTAGAAATCAAGTCGGGAGAGAAAGCTGTTTTTAGTTTCACTTTCAGCCGGGCACTTGGGAGCTGTTTTCCTGCAGAATAAAAGTGTTTTTCCTGGACATGTAATAAAGACACACAGTGTACACAGGTATGTCTGGGATGTGACATGTAATACAGACACACAGTGCACACAGGTATGTCTGGTATGTGACATGTAATACACACACACAGTGCACACAGGTATGTCTGGTATGTGACATGTAATACAGACACACAGTGCACACAGGTATGTCTGGGATGTGATATGTAATACAGACACACAGTGCACACAGGTATGTCTGGGATGTGTCTGCAATCTTCTTTGGGGCACTGTTGTTAGTTATATAGGTGAAAATGAGGTGACAGACTCCCTTTAGGTCTCAGTCATGTCTCTTGTCCCTTCTTTCCTCCTCCTCTCCAGGTTCTGCTCCTGCAAGTGGACTGGAGGTGAAACTTCACTGTGAAGTGCTGTGTGCTCTCTACAGTGAGCAGGTTCACAGCTGTGTGTGGTCTCCTGGTAGGATGCTACAGCTGTCACTCATAGCAGAGAAGAGGGGCTGTGAAGCAGCTCAGTGCGGAGAGCACTTCACAGTGAAACTCTGCTCTAGTGCACTTGCAGGAGCAGAGCCTGGCAGAATAAATATTCACACTACTCCTGATAATAAAAGCTGCACAAAGGATGTGTTTGTAACTGCTCTCTGTAGCCCCTACCTATTGCTGTCAGCAGTTTATCATGGTCAAAACTGCTGATAGACACCCTTTAAGCATGTTATAGCCACATACAGTAACTGTCCAACTGTTTATAACTCAGGTGAAGTGGCCACCGCAGCAAGGTCAAACGCAACCTGCTAGCTGTATAGGATATATTACTTCTTGTAAGAGAGGAGAGGGCTATTTCAACGCTCGTACACACTCCCCTGATATTATCCAGCATAAGTCGAAGAATGTGACTTTGTTTTGACATCGTTTTTTCCAGTACCTGTAATGTGCTCGGTTTAAATGTATTTTCAATTACATAACTTCCAATAATGCACTTGAGCTCATTTAAGGATTACAGAGGAATAATTTTGCTACTCCTTTTGTTGGATTTCCAGAGCTGTTCCATGTCGCAATCACTTAACAGCCCAACAAAGGAGTGTACTTAGCTCTATGTTACATTAACTAACGCGGTATGAGGTCTTTCCGCGCTTCTAAACAAGACGTGATTGATGACAGAATTCTAGAATGCTTTGTTCTGAGCTTCCTGTAACGTAGCATGCAGTAAACAAACGTGAATTATATAATAGCCGCCTTCTGGATCAGAATAAATATTCTCAAGAGCAAGAATTAAAGGAAGAATAAATGTAAAAATACACCAGCAAATCTAAGCAATTCCTCCCTTGTAGGAGTTTTCAGGGATTTTAATACTGATGGACTGTCCTCCAGGTCATCAATATCTGATCTCCCAGGGTCTGACACCCCGCATAACTGCTGATCAGCTGTTCAGCGGTAGCTCTGGCGCTGGAAGTCAGCATCAAAACTACACCACTTTGTCCATTGTGTAGTGGACAGAGCTGGGCTGGTCACATTGAAGTGAAAGAGAGCAGCACTGTAGTTACCAGGGGCCAGGAGTGGATTGGCCATAGACCTTACAGGGAAATTTCCCGGTGGCCTGATGCCCAGGGGGCCACCTGAGCCCTCACTCCAGCCAGTTGAAGTTTTTGGGTATGTATTTTGTGATGGACTGTGGCATTTGGCTCAGTTGGGGTGGTATAAAGTGCTGCAATATGGTATTGCTGGCCCTGCCTTCCATCACTTTAGATCCAACTACAAAACGGGCCATTTTTTGTATTTTTTCCAGGGCCACTTTAAGTCAGGGCCGGCAATACCATATTGTGGCACATTATACCACCAACAGCCAAATACCACAGTCCATCACAAAATACTGCCAGCAGCACAAAATACATCCCCAAAAACTTCCACTGGACGGCCGTGAGGAGGGCTCAGGCAGCTCCCTGGGCATCAGCGAGTCAGAAATTTTCCCTATAAGGTCTATGGCCAATCCACCCCTGGTAGTTACCATCTTTGTCTTCTTTATAATGGACAGAGCCATGTAGTTCTGGTGCTGGAAGCTAGTGCAGAACAGCTGATCCACAGGGGTGTAGGATGCCAGACCCCCTGATCAACATCAGTATTAAAATACTGGAAAACCCCTTTAAATGAGTGTTTCTCCATATTCTCTGCCATGTACAGCTCTGTCATGGTTGCTACAGCTGAGCCATGACAGGACAGTCACATTTCACACATTTTGACGCTAGCAGATTGTTGAACTCTAAAGAGCAGTTGTCACAAATTGATTTTCTTTGAGCCTGACCCAAAATTTAAGCGTGAAAAAATTTTTTCTACATGTATGCCAGGAGATAAATAATTTCCCCCCAACTCATTATCACATATCTGTGTATGCCTCGAAGGTAACTGGCTCTAAGAATTGGACACTATAAACCATAAACCTACTGCCCCCAACTCTGGTATCCTGTTTTTTTTTTTTTAAATTAAGGCATCAGGAGGGCATTTTTGCTCGTTCTGGGATGGCAGGCTCTAAGGAGGTTAGCCCCAATCCTCACTTAAAGCATTTTTATGTTCTACTCTTCAGTTTTGATTTTCTCTTGGATGTTTCCACATTTGCTGCTCCTGTGTGGTTGCTCCTTCTCCTATCCCCTGTATTTACAACGTTTGCTGTAATGCTAAACCTTGCCAGTCTCCCTGGCCACCAAGAAACATACTTTCCAGGCCAAAAGCCTGCAGGAGAAAGAATCAAGCATCATCGCCGGCCCATGCAGGGCTCAATGCCGATGTGGGGGCAGTGTGATGGTATTCAGCATTGTGCTGTGGAATTGTTGTGTAGGGAGAAACAAAAAAGTAATTTTGCATTTAAGAACTGAACAAAAACCCTCCAACTAGAGGTTTTGTCAGATGTTTCAGATGTTCTAGAAAACCATGACTCTTGTGTCAGAACTTTGCTATTCCTAGAAAGGAGATAACAAGAAATGAACCTTTTGCCAACTCTTCTGATAAGAACAGAATGAATGCCATTTAGGTAGTGGATGACAGACCTAGTGCTAGTCTTAGATTGTACCACACAATTCTAAAAAGGACTGAAAACTCAAGAACAGTGGCACGATATAGAGCCATCCATGTGTAGGAAAGTGTCAAAATAGCTGCTATACACATAATACTCTGGAATTGGTTACCAATACCATCCATATGAGCTGAAGAAACCTAAAAAGTTACTCAGTGTCTGATTTTGCCATAATGGGCCAGATGTTCTGCTTCCCTGACCAACAAAAAGCATGATAAAATAGACATAAGGCACTAAAACAACCTCTAGTGAGATCCTATCATGTACTTTGGAGCCATTGGGTAGGACAGGTGGTGACAAAGAATGTACCATCTTCAGTATCTCTCCCCAGGGTAACAGCCACAAGCTGGGAAAAGAAGGGAAAGGGCCTGCAATCTTGCCAAACTAAACCTTCTTATTGTCCCACAGAACCTCATGGTGCTTAAATTATAAGCAAAGACCATGCGCCTTGAAGACTTAACAAATCACTCCAGGATTTTTATTTTTTTGCCTACATAGTACAGAATTCGCCATTATTAAAGAATACGATAGAGGCTCTTGTGTATACGTGTTTTATTTGTTGTGTAATATGTGGGTTGTCAGTCATTTTGTAAGGGCAGCCAATAGAGATGAGCGAATCATTCAAAATTTTATTCGTCAAACATTCGTCGAACTTTTCATAAGATTCGTATATTCGACGAATCTATTCGTTGAATCTGCTTACAATATATACGTTATTATGTGGCGTTTATCGAACATTCGCGCACTAATAACGAACGTTCAGTTTTAAAACGTACGCAACTTCTTTGAACACGTACGCATGAGCGTACAAATTGCGTACGAAAATGACGGGGTTTGCTGGAGAGGAATGGTGGAGCAGGAGGAACTCCAGTCTGAACACTGGCTACATATGGATACTGTATCAGCAGATGACAGCAGATCATCCGGCTGAGACTGAGATGAGCGTGCCATCCACTCCACTATGTCATCCACTTTGTCCTCCACTACAATTGTGCACCTTGGTGGTTTAGTGGTTTAGTCTGGTGGAAAACCGTCCAAGTATTGCGAATACTACAAGTAGAAGCTCCGGCTACAGGTCCTTTGGCACTGCTGCCCTGTGCCACCTTCTTCTTTTTTTAGAGCTCAAGGTCTGGCTGGAACTGGACCTCTTTTGCTTATCCATTCCAGACATTTTTCACTTCACTCTGTGGCCCTGCAGCTGCTCTTTTTCTTTGTCCCTGTGTCTCTCCCTGTCTCTCTCCCTATCTCTCTCCCTGTCTCTCTCTCCCTGCCTGATTAATTACTAGCCCTGCACTTGCCCTGCAGTATCCCTGCAGTATCCCTGATGTGTAATATGGATTCCCTGAACAATTAAACCCCAATTTCAACAACACAGGTGTCAGTGTCTCAGAACTTCACACACAGTGCTTATGCTCGTCTCAGCAGTCACAGCAGAAGTGATGTGTCACTGGCTTACCGAGCCTGAGCCAATCAGAGCAAGCTATGCCCACTAGTCAGGCGCTTTTGCGCACAAAGAATGAACTAACAGTAAAAGTATGCTAATTACTTGAATTCGTACACAACAGCGTATAGAGTAACTTATACGTAGCATTAGCGTACAATTTATCGGACAAGTACGTAGCGAATGCTTACAAAGCCTTAGGAACATTTTTTGAATCTTAATAGAGCAAATCACCTAATATTCGGATTTGCTTCACAGCTGAAAATTTCCAAGATTCAATATGAATCAACGAATCGACTCATCTCTAGCAGCCAAGACAAATCAGTGACACAGAGCTGCTGTCCCCTCACACCGCAGGGTCTCCATGTCTTCCTATGTGATGTAACTTGAGTCTGTCTGACCTTCCTGCTCTGTCATCTCCTCTGCAGAGGTCACAGAAATGCCTGTATAAGCATCATAGATGCTTGTACAGGACAGTTTACCCTCTAAAAAATAGTCTTAGGCGTATAAGTACATGCTAGACGTCTTCCTGCTTTTCTTTCAGTGCAAGCTATGAACAGAACAGAGATACTGCTGGTGCCAGAAATATCCGATAACAAAGCTCCGTACAGCAAGGAGCTTTGTTATTTGCCTATTTTGGGCGGGTTACCTGACCATTCGGCACACAGCTGTGAAACTGTGGAGGGAGATTCATGCAGCAGCTCCGCAATCTTCACCAATGCTGTTAGCAGTGTGGCGACCTGTGGGTACACTGCTTCCTGGCGGGTAGTTGTCATTAGTGAATGTTGGACAGGGTGCCTGTCTGGGGTTTCTAAGCCCCTGAGAGGGATCAAGAGTAGAGATGAGCAAGCACTAAAATGCTCGGGTGCTCGTTATTCGAGATGAACTTTTCCCGATGCTCGGGTGCTCGTTTTGAGTAACGAACCCCATTGAAGTCAATGGGAGACTCGAGCATTTTTTGCAGGGGACCAAGGCTCTGCCTAGGGAAGGCTGGGTGAAAACCTGGAAACATCAGAAAATGATGGAAACACCATGGAAATGGACAGGAAACAGCAGGGGCAGCATGCATGATGCCTCTGAGGCTGCCTAATCCCACCATTACCCAAAATTCTTCTGCAACAGCCTGGTGGTTACCTTCATGGCAATTGTGCTCACCCAGACCAAGAAAGGCGAGGCACATGCCCATCACATGTTAGGGAAGCACCCAACTAGGTGCAACAAAGGTCCATCACCCATGCACATGCTGGCACTACTCTCCTATCCCCAGCCACATGACGCAGGCATAAGCCTGACACAGCATGGCGGTGACACCAACAAGTGACCAAGTTAGATGAGGTAGCTGATGAAGCACCCAAAAATTTAGCCTGACACAGCATGGCGGTTACACCACCAATTACTTTGTCTGACTGAGAATGCAGTGAAATGGCTTTTGTTGAGCCTCCAAAATTTTTTTTCTTTTCGGAGTACATAAAGTCGACCCTCAGCAAAAAATTTTTTTTTAAATGTCGGTACTTGTGCCTCCTGAAAAATTTTTTGGACTTTCTGTTTGACGCTCCTGAAACATTGTTTTACAGTGTCTGTAGTTGACACTGCGGAAAAATTGTTCGGAGAGAGGGCCTGTAGGTGGCCCTCCGGAAAAATTGTTTAGAGAGAGGGCCTGTAGGTGGACCTCCGGAAAAATTGTTTGGAGAGAGGGCCTGTAGGGGGCCCTCCGGAAAAATTGTTTAGAGAGAGGGCCTGTAGGTGGCCCTCTGGAAAAATTGTTTAGAGAGAGGGCCTGTAGGTGGCCCTCCGGAAAAATTGTTTGGAGAGAGGGCTTGTAGGGGGCCCTCCGGAAAAATTGTTTAGAGAGAGGGCCTGTAGGTTACCCTCCGGAAAAATTGTTTGGAGAGAGGGCCTGTAGGGGTCCCTCCGGAAAAATTGACGTAAAAGAGTGCCAGTTGACCCTCTAAAAAATTGCGTTAGGCAAAGACGACAAGGAGGAGGAGGAGTAGGAGGAGTAGTGAAGAGGAATCGGATACATAAGTAATGTTAATCTTTAGCTGCTTTCCCCCGGAGGAGATTTGAATTCCGGTGAAATCCAGGCTTTGTTCATTTTAATAAGCGTCAGCCTGTCAGCGCTGTCAGTTGACAGGCGTGTACGCTTATCGGTGATGACGCCACCAGCTGCACTGAATACCCGCTCTGACAACACGCTAGCGGCAGGGCAGGCCAGCACCTCCAAGGCGTACAGCGCCAGTTCAGGCCACGTGTCCAGCTTTGAAACCCAGTAGTTGTATGGAGCAGAGTGATCGGTCCGGACGTTGGTATGGTCAGCTAGGTACTCCCTCACCATCTTTCTGTAAAGCTCACCCCTACTCTGCCTAGACTGGGGACAGGTGACAGTGTCTTGCTGGGGTGACATAAAACTGGCAAAGGCCTTGGAAAGCGTTCCCCTGCCAGTGCTGGACAAGCTGCCTGCTCGCCTCCTCTCCCCCGCTACTTGGCCCACAGAACCACGCCCTCTGCCACTAGTGGCGTCAGATGGGAAGGATTGTTTCAGCTTGTGCACCAGGGCCTGTTGATATTGATTCACTCTCATACTCCTTTCCTCTAGAGGGATGAGAGTGGAAAGGTTCTGCTTGTACCGTGGGTCCAGGAAAGTGAACACTCAGTAATCGGTGTTTGAAAAAATTCTTCTAACGCGAGGGTCACGGGATAGGCAGCCTAACATGAAGTCTGCCATGTGCGCCAGAGTCCCAACACTCAAGAATTCCCTCTCCTCACTGGCCTGACTCTCCATTTCCTCCTCCTCCAAGTCCTCCGCTTCAGCCCATAGAGCTCAAGAGTTAAGAAGGACTGAGCATTGGTACCCTCTTCTGTCTCGCCGACATTCTCCTCCTCTTCCTCCTCATCCTCATCCCCCTCCTCCGATACGCACTGAGAAACAGACTGGAGGGTGCTCTGGCTATCAAGCGACGTATCTTCCTCCACCGTCTCTTGTGACTAGCGCAAAGCTTCCAACTTCATGCTGAGCAGTGAGTTTTTCAAGAGGCAAAGCAGCGGGATGGTGAGGCTGATAATGGCGGCATCGCCGCTCACCATCTGTGTTGACTCCTCAAAGTTGGTCAACACCTGGCAGATATCAGACATCCACGTCCACTCCTCATTGTAGACTTGAGGAATCTGAGTGACCTGACTACCAGTTCTGGTGGAAGTTGACATCTGGCAGTCTACAATCGCTCTGCGCTGCTGGTAAACTCTGGATAACATGTTTAATGTCGAATTCCATCTTGTGGGCACGTCGCACAACAGTCGGTGAGCGGGCAGTTGTAGGCTGCGCTGCGCTGCCCTGAGAGTGGCAGCATCTGTGGTCGACTTGCGGAAATGCGCACAGATACGGCGCACCTTGGTGAGCAAATCAGACAGATTGGGGTATGTCTTGAGGAACCGCTGAACTATGAGATTGAACACGTGGGCCAGGCATGGCACATGTGTCAGTCTGCCGAGTTGCAGAGCCGCCACCAGGTTACGCCCGTTGTCACACACAACCATGCCTGGCTTGAGGTTCAGCGGTGCCAGCCACAGATCGGTCTGCGCCGTGATGCCCTGTAATAGTTCTTGGGCGGTGTGCCTTTTGTCACCTAAGCTCAGCAGTTTGAGCACCGCCTGCTGGAGCTTAGCCAAGGCACTGCTGCTGTGCCTAGAGCTACCGACTGAAGGCGCCGTGCCCACGGATGGTAATTCGGAGGAGGAGGTTGAGGAGGGGTCGGAGGAGGAGGCATAGTACGTCTGAGAGACTGTGACCGAGGTAGGCCCCGCAATCCTCAGTGTGGGCAGTACATGAGCGGCCCCAGGGTCAGACTCGGTCCCAGCCTCCGCCAAGTTAACCCAATGTGCCGTCAGTGATATATAGTGTCCCTGCCTGGCAGCACAGTCCACGTGTCCGTGGTTAGGTGGATCTTCTCAGAAACAGCGTTGGTCAGGGCACGGATGATGTTCTGTTACACGTGCTGGTGTAGGGCTGGGACGGCACATCGGGGAAAAAAAATGGCAGCTGGGGACCGAATACCGAGGGGCAGCCACCGCCATGAGGTTGCGAAAGGCCTCGGTCTCTACCAGCCTATAGGGCAGCATCTCCAGGCTCAGCAATTTGGAGATGTGGACGTTGAGGGCTTGGGCATGTGAGTGGGTGGAACTGTATTTTCTCTTGCGCTCCAGCTTCTGCTGTAAAGACAGCTGAACGCTGCGCAGGGACACTTTGGTGGACGCTGTGGAGGATCGTGTAGGCGAAGGTGTGGTTTTCCGGTGGGAGGCGCTAGTGCCGGGGTCCTGGGCAGGGGGTTGACTAGCAGAGGCAGCGAGTGACACAGGGGAAGGAGCAGTGGTGGGACCCGCAGGAGGTGAACGGCCTTGGTTCCATTGAGTGGAGTGTTTAACATTCATATGCCTGCGCATGCTGGTGGTGGTTAGACTAGTAGTGGTGGCACCCCTGCTGATTCTGGTGTGGCACATGTTGCACACCACAGTCCGTCGGTCATCCTCAATTTCTTTTAAGAACCTCCAGACTTGCGAACATCTAGGCCTCGCCACGGGAGCTTCACTACGTGAAACAGTTGCTGCTGATGCACCAGCTCTGGCCCTGCTTCTCCCTCTGGCCACACCACTGCCTGTTAGGCCAAGGGGCCCCTTTTTAAATAATAAAGTGACTCTGCCCTGAGACAGAGTCACCGGGGATCACTGGACTCAGATCCTGAGTCACCCGAGCAGGGCAACCCAGGAACCAAGCAGCCGGAAAGGCAAGCTCCCGAAGGAGGACAGGGGATGAGCCCCAATGCCCAAAGGGCACGTGTGCACGAGCACACAATAATGAGCTCCCGAAGGAGGATAGGGGATGAGCCCCAATGCCCGGAAGGCAAATGCGCACAAGCACTCAATGCGCTCAAGTCTGGGACCAGCACAGGATACCCAGCTCTCAATCGGACCACGTGTGCCAAGTTCCGCGCCTCCCGAAGGAGATTGCAGCCCAACACACAATGTGGCCTCCAAACACACACACTGGCGCACACTAGGATAGTGGAACATAGACTGGAACCCACACAACTCCTGCCTAGACCACAGACTACACCTAATGTGCAACCAAGGTCCTAGTTACGAAGCAGAGCGACCGGGACTCTAGCTTTAGCAAAGCAACAACAAGGCACCGGCGCCTGCTGCCAATACTGAGGGGTTTTTATAGTGAAGCAACCAATTAACAGGGCGGTGCTTCCTGTGCAGGACTGGCGGATGTGACGTCACCTGTAGCCTCGAAGTATGGGCACCTGATCACCTCCTGGCGGAAGTGACATCACAGGCAGGGTCAAGGTCGGAGCTTATGACCACTTCCTGTGTCTGAATCAAAACACAGTGTCTTAAAGCGACAGTGTCGTAATTAGACTGCAAGCGCGCGCGTGCACGGCGTCGGTGCCCGCGCCTTACAGTACCCCCCCCCCTCAGGGCCCCCCCTCCTCCTCCAAAAGGCCGCAATCAGATCTGGGGCATTCAAATTATCCTGTGTCTCCCAGGTCCGTTCTTCAGGGCCGAATCCCACCCAGTCCACCAGATAGGACGTGACACCTCGTATAGTCCTAGAGTCAAGGATCTCCTGTACCTCGTACTTGGCCTCAACGGTTTCAGACTCCTCTTGTAAAGGAGGAGAGAACCTATTCAGCCGTACAGGTTTGAGAAGAGAGACATGAAAGAAATTTACAACTCTCCATGACAGAGGCAGTTTAATACGATAGGTGACTGGGTTAATTCGGGACAGTACCCGAAAAGGACCGAGAAAACGGGGCGCAAATTTCAAAGACGCCAGTCGGAGCCGAATGTATTTTGAGGAAAGCCATACCAGATCTCCAGGCGCGAACTCCGGACCGCTGGAACGTCTGCGATCAGCATGATGCTTCATTTTGGTCTTGGAAGCCGCCAAGGAGGACTGGGTCTGTTGCCAGACATCTCGCAGATGTGCGGCGAAATCCGCAACAGCGGGCATCTCTGCCGTGACGGGCAAAGGAAGAGGAAGGCGGGGGTGTTGTCCATTCTGGACAAAGAAGGGGGTTTTCCCCACAGCATCGGACACAGAATTATTTACTGCAAACTCTGCCCAGGCCAACAGCTCAGACCAGTTATCGTGCCTTGCGGAAATAAAATGTCGCAAGTAAATTTGGAGGGATTGGTTGAGTCTTTCTGCCAAGCCATTAGTTTGAGGGTGAAAAGCCGAAGAAAGATCCACATCAACCCCCAGTAGCTGGCACAGCTCCCTCCAAAACCTAGCTGCAAACTGAGGACCTCTGTCGGAAATAATTCGCCTCGGTAACCCATGCAACCGAAAGATGTGGCGAAAAAATAATTCCGCCAAGTGAGGCGCAGAAGGCAACCCTGGCAGCGCAACAAAGTGGCATACGTGGGAGAATAGATCAGTAACGATCCAGACCACGGTATTTCCTTCCGAGGAAAGGAGCCCCGTCACGAAGTCCATGGCGATGTCCTGCCAGGGACTCTCAGGGACTTGCAGAGGCATCAACAAGCCCGAAGGTCTCTGGCGGACCGGCTTATTACGGGCACAGGTGGTGCACCCCAGGGTAAAAGCCCGAACATCCCGACTGAGACCTGGCCACCAATAGTGCCGAGAAATTAATTCCATCGTTCTTTTGGGACCCG
This sequence comes from Rhinella marina, assembly GCA_900303285.1. Lineage (NCBI taxonomy): Eukaryota > Metazoa > Chordata > Amphibia > Anura > Bufonidae > Rhinella > Rhinella marina. The sequence continues at coordinate 125,740 of ONZH01010615.1, forward strand.
GGTGTCCAGCCAGACGAGAGTTATGACCCCAAGAGAGGATCTCCTCTCTGCGAGCGGGTGGCACATACGTCTTACCCGGAGGCAGCTGGCGCAGGCCAATAGGGTTCACAGGTAGAAGCTTTTCTGCAGGAATGATGGGACGAACCTCAGGCTCAGTACCATGGGCATCAAAAGAGCGGGACAAAGCATCCGCTCTGACATTCTTGTCCCCGTTCACAAAGTGTAAAACAAAATTAAAACGAGAAAAGAAAAGAGCCCATCTCGCCTGTCGAGCGTTAAGCCTCTGAGCAGATTGGAGATACAAAAGATTCTTGTGATCGGTGAAGATCACAACGGGAAACCTGGCCCCCTCCAGGAGATGTCTCCACTCCTCTAAAGCCAGTTTGATGGCCAGTAGTTCCCGATCTCCTATGCAATAATTCCGCTCAGCAGGATTAAAGGCCTTGGAGAAAAAGCCACAGGACAGTTTAGTCCCTTTGCCATCCTTTTGGTAGAGAAAAGCTCCAGCCCCTACCGATGACGCATCCACCTCCACGAAGAAGGGGCGTTGGGGGTCTGGGCGATGAATCACTGTGGCCGATAGGAAGGCCTCCTTCAGCGCAATGAAGGCATGCTCCGCCTCCAACGACCATTTTACTAGGATTAGCCCTTTTGCGAGTCAATGCAGTGAGAGGGGCCACCAGAGAAGAGAAATGGGGAATGAACTTCCTATAATAATTGGCGAACCCCAGAAACCTCTGGACCGCCTTTAAAGACTGCGGTTTGGGCCAAGCCATGATGGACCTGAATTTATCGGGGTCCATTTGAAGCCCCTGTGCGGAAACTATGTAGCCAAGAAAGGCCAACTGGTCTTCTCGAACTCGCACTTCTCTAATTTGGCGTACAAATGGTTAATCCGAAGGCGGTGCAACACCTCCTTCACCATGCGCCTGTGGGTAGATAAGTCGCGAGAAAACACCAGAATGTCGTCCAAGTAAGACCACCACAGCGGTAGTCAAGAGATCCCTAAATATGTCGTTCAGGAAGTCCTGAAACACCGCTGGAGCATTACAGAGGCCAAAGGGCATAACCAGGTATTCATAATGACCGTCTCTGGTGTTAAATGCGGTTTTCCACTCATCACCCTCCCGAATACGGATCAGGTTATATGCCCCGCGCAGGTCTAGTTTGGAAAAGACCGTTGCGCCCTGAAAACTGATCAAATAATTTGGAGATGAGAGGAAGCGGGTATTTATTTTTTACGGTGATGTCGTTAAGACCCCTATAGTCAATACACGGTCGCAAGGACCCATCTTTTTTAGAAACGAAAAAGAAACCAGCCCCAGCAGGGGAACTGGATTTTCGTATGAACCCCTTCTCAAGGTTCTCTTTAATATAAGCTGACATAGCTTCGGTCTCCGGTACAGACAGAGGGTACACTCTACGACGGGGCGGAGTAGACCCCGGTACCAACTCGATGGCACAGTCGTAGGGACGATGTATGGGTAGAGTGTCTGCCCCCTTCTTACAGAAGACGTCAGCAAAAGCCACGTATTGCGCAGGTAACCCCTGAAGCTCAGCTGGAAGGGGAGGTGTCTCTACAGAGATCACCCTCGTCATGCACTTGTCCTGACAGTAAGGACCCCCACTGTTTGACCTCACCGGTGATCCAATCCAGTGTGGGAGCGTGTAGTCTCAGCCATGGAAGGCCCAAGAGGATTGGATCCACAGACTGAGGTAATACTAGGAGTGAAATGATCTCCTTATGTAAGGCTCCTATCTGGATCTCGACAGGAACTGTGCGGTGTGTGATGCACCTGCCTAATTTGGGAGCCATCCACCACAGTGATGTTTATACTGGTGGCCAGAGGTTTGATAGGAATTCCGAGCTTCTGGGTCCAACTTACGTGAAATAAAATTACCAGAAGCACCGGAATCAATAAAGGCTCTGGTTGGCGTGGTCTTACCATCTACCCTGATCAAGACGGGAAGTGTGCATTTTGTGGAGGTTTGTACGATCTCACCTAGGGGAATACCTCCCACTGACCCTAGGTGCGCCCGTTTCCCGACTTCTGAGGACAATGGG